>BMAV01003818.1:0-17990 GCA_019973955.1 Trichonephila inaurata madagascariensis | reverse complement strand
TTTTTGACTTATCCTATATTTTGATTTCACTTGCATATATGCAATTGTGCCTTACTATGCAATCGTTTTAATGTGTATTCCATTTCTGCATCAATCCCGTTATTTGCTGTTGAAAATAAGTTATACATGTTTCATTCTTAATCAAAGAGGTTTTTCACTTAACACAATAAATTGGAATATTGTATATTTATATAATATTTCTAAATTTTTAGGATACTGCGTATTAAACGGATATATGTGTGAGCTGTGATTTAATAACATTTTATTGCACAACGTATTTATATGGGTACATTTGTCTACTTGAATAGTATTCCGACTTTGTACTAGCTTAAATTTAAGTGAATGTAAGAAGTCAGTTTTAACAGAACTATCTGCCAATCATTATCCCTAGTATGAATACTTTTTCCTGTTCAATTAATTAGGATAATTATTTTTATATTCTCAATACGATATATATTTTAATTAATAATTTTAAAAGTTTGAGTGAGTGAGTGATAATTAACCTCGCACTGTTCAGCTACTCGAGGGCTTTTGGAGACGGACCTCGTCATTTTGAACCATGGTCAAGTGACGAGAACGACACCTGAGCTGCTCCCCTTCTCCTAACTTCTACACCACACGAACAGATGGACGTTTCAGCCTCGACATATTTAGGGTGCATCATCCCCTTGTGCACGACGGGTCTTCAGTGGAACTAGGCTCGAGTTCATGACACGCCAGCTACGAGTTCGTTTCCTTGACCACTAGGCTACCCCCGCCACTCAATAGTTTGAGATAAGTACTAAATATATATTTAAGCAATACAATTTCAAGAAAAATGATTTTGATACAAAGATGTTTATGTAGAAACAAATCGGTTAAGAAAAGAAAGTTAATGACCAGATGGAATAAAAATTGATCTTAAAAATAAGAATAAGAATTATGAAACTGTTCATTGTAAGAAACGGAAGAGTATGCTAATGTGCAAAAGAAATAAATGCTGATGAAACACAATTGTTGGATCATGAACTGAAGCTGCGCCAACGCATTTAATTCTTTTTCAATTGTTACGCGCTTTTGTTAAAGTAAAGTGAAGTATCTGGCAACATATTTGTTTTGTTTTGATTATTCGCGATATGTTATTATTCGAATCGATTCGTGGAATAAAGTGAGGTATATTGAAATTTTGTTCTCGTGGAATTCTTAATGCTTCAATTCTTATTCTGTCGAAATTCTATTCTTAATGATTTATTCAAAACTATTCTTCCTATTTTTAATTCTTAAAATCAAATATTTTAATTTTACAGTCGTTTAATTCTTTTTTTGGAATCTTACCCCCAAAATAATGTAGGTTTCCCTTCCATTTTTTTTTTTGGTATAAAAAATTGAAAAACTATATAAAAAATTTTTTTATGCAAAATGTAAAATTTTTAAAAAAAAAATTCGACTCCCTTTTAGAAATTAAATTAAATCTTTTAAGGGGGAAATAAAAGGGAAATTTTGTAATCTTTTGACTTTTTGATCTGGGAAACTTGGTCTTCCCGGGTTTTTACTTTTTATAGCCCAAACATTCGCCGGACTCATCAAAAGTTTTTCTGGGCGATAAGGTGGTGTAGTTCCCCTGCGTAGACGATCTATGATATCTATCCAAGGAAAATAAAACTTTTTTCCGAAAAAAAAAATTTAATTGTTATGTACGAGTATACAGAATATCGAAACCCAGTGGTGCGTACGCTTTTCCCACAGGCGGGTTTTTTATCTTGGGGCGGAAGGGTTCAAGCACCTTTCATCCTTTTGGGGGAAAAAAATGAGTAACAAGCTTGCGGGGAAAAAACCTGGGTGTTACTAACTGACCACCATGGGACATTATCATCCCCCGTGGTGCTTTGAATGGGTAGGCCTGGGCCCTCTGGGCTGTTGCCCCCTATTGAGTTAGTTTAAATTTTACAAATTTTAAAAATACAAATGCAATGACCAAAGGTTTTTTCCCTCTATGTAACTTTTGATATTTAAACAGGGTTTTTAAAAAGTGATTTTCTTTTTGGAAAAAAAAACTTTTTTTCAAAAGTATTCCCCAATACACCCAATAAGTATTATAAAAACCAAACCCTAAAGGTTTTTCCCCCCTAAACCACCGACGATAATCGGCTCAATTTTTTTGGTTACGTCCGTATATTGTCTCACCCCGGTTCGTTCTCAAAACCGCTAAGGTTGCGGGGGGTAATAATACGGGGGCCTTTAAAGAACTCTAGGAAAAGTTACAGGGGTTAAAAAGCTAGATCATAACTGATATTCTACCTAAAAAAAAACCGTCAAATCTTTAGGTCTTCGTTGGGGGTTAAAGAGGGGGGGCCCTCTTGTTGGAAGAAGAACCCCAAAATTAGCTCTGTTTTTGGGCAAGCAACAAGGCGACAACATTTTACGCCCAAATTTTCTCAGAAGAAAACCCAAAATCTTTTTGAAACCCTTTGGAAATTTACCTTTATAACTCTTTCAATAGTCCATGGAGTTCATTTTTCCTTGTTTGTCAAATTTCCAACGGGAAGAGTTTTTGGGGGCCAAAATTTTTTTTAGTAGAGTAAACTTTGGAAAATATAGCCTTTTTGAAAAATTCATTGATAAATTTTTTATTAACTTTTTTATTTTTTTTAATTTTGACTTTTATGATTCTTAAAAATTTTAATTTTAAATTCTTTTTTTCATTTTTTAAAAATAATAACGCTTACCTTTTTCAAGGCTAAATCCAACACAGGCGAACATCTAGCCCCTTTTCCCCGATGAATTTGTGGCCTGATCTATATTAGACTGGTGGGTTTTCCCCAACAACAGAATGTAATAAAGAAAAAAAGACAAAGAAATTCTTCTGACTAACCGAATTAAGGGTTTTTTTTTGTATCTAATAAGATTTAAAACTTTGGTTTTAAAAATTTGGGGGCCCCTTTTTTTGGTTTTTTTAAAAAATTTTCCCCCGATTTTTTAAATGGGGCTTTTAAAACTGGGGGTTTAGTTAAACTCTTTTTTTTTAAGGGGTTAATTAAAAGAAATTTTTAAAAGAGGAGAAATAAATAAAGCAGCTTTTTTAAAGTGGCAGTTTCTTAAAATTATTTATTGCAATGCAATCAATGTTTCAAGAGAAAATTTAAAGTAGATACATGAAATAAAAGCATTATCAAATTAATGTAATTTCATACATCAAAGACATGTACGAGTATCAGGTTAGAAATAATAGATTGTTTTCCAAAACGTGACGGAATAACGAAAAAGATATCGGAGTTCCTGTTTCAAGCTTCTATCAGTTAACACCATAAAAGGACTGTTGAACTCACTGAATTTTACGAGCAACAGTCTCAGTTTTTTTACAGACATCTCTTTAGCAAAAGATTTGATTCAGGTCTCGATGAGATGAATAAGTAAAACTCTTATTTATAAAATTTTCAATCATGTTTTAAAGTAATACTCACACACATGTTTATGTAAATGTGCATGCTTAATTTAATTAAAAATAGGATTTAATATTACAAGGATAAATTTATTAAAATACTTTTCTGCCTACCTTCCGGGCTCAGAAAACGAACAGTTCTGCTGAATCTTTCTTTTGGCTCGAATGGTAAACTTCTGGTGATAACTTCTTGCAGAATTATAGCAAATGAATAAACATCTCCTTTTTTAGATCCATAACGATAAGGATCTTGTCTTCTTAAATGTTCAGGAGCTGTCCACAGTAACGACCCTGAAAATGCAGCGTTTCTTTTTTTGTAGTTTTCGAATAACAATTTCCAATATCGTACAAAAGTTTAGTTACTCAAAATTCATATATTTTGCAATCCATGAATGCCAATACTTATTTTTTTAAAAAATTTATTATTTTCACACACACAAAGCAAAACCTTTAAAGTATCCGACTACTTGCGAAAACTTTTTTTTTGAAAAAATGGAGATACGGAGATTTTTAGATTTATTTAGTATATTTTAAGGAAAAAAATCGTAAAATTAAAAACAGAAAAAAATTTATTATTATTAAAAGAGGAAAAACTGGTGAAAATGTACATAAAATTACGTAAATGGGATCCGCTTTGTGCAAAAAGTTTTTGAACAAATTCTCAATTTTTCAATTTTAATATATTACTTTGTTATTCATGTTTGAAATGACCTTCAGGATAATAGATATTTTGACTTTTACAAAAACTAGAGCACTCTACCTTAGTGACTATATGAAATTGTTTGAAAGAAACAATGATTATATTCACATAAAGGACTGTAAATTTTGAAATAAAACAGTGATTGATAAATCTGAAGGTCAAAATACTACTGTTATACAAAACATTCACAAAAAATTTCAGCAAATTATTTTCAAAACTTTTTGAGCAATCACTGTCCTCGTTTAAGTTTTTCGAAAAAAAAAAAACACATTTCGAGTAAAACGCATTTTAAAGTTTGACAACTTGTGTAAAGTTATGGCATCTTCTTTCCTTAAAACACTTGTAGTGTTCGTTCTAGTGAATGGAAAATAAAAAGCTTGGTATTTTTATTAAGCTAATAAGATGGCCTATAAAATAAAATCATAAAAAATTGCCAATTTTTGAAAAAAATTATGATTTTAGTGTAGTCGGATACCTTAAGGCTGTTTTCGCCATATGTACGCGAGCGTGAACTTGACGCGGAGCACATTTTCAGACAGAAAAAATGCTTGAATTTTTATAAAAATTTGTGACATTGTAGCTAACGCATTTGTTTATAATATAGTGTTTTAAAATTTCTAAATATTTCATAAATAATTAGTTTTTCCTTTTTACATGTAAAGGTATAGCTCAATTAGCGTTACGGTATAGGGAAAAAATGCGAAACACATTTTATAAAAGAAACAATGCGTCAACTCGGATAAAAATGAGTAGTGTCATAAAATAAATGATTTTCTGCTGGCTAGTGAAGCCAGAATACAATATCAATATTTGAGTACTTTTATATCTGAAAAATATTCCGAATTTGGTTCCTATTCTTTAACATTAGCCGAAGACTGCCTTAAATGAATTACACATGATTTTAAGTCTTTTAGATGGAAACTTTGTATACTTACATGGATTTTCTTCTTCGGAATGTATTGTTTGTTTTGTCAATTCTCTTAAACTGTAACCACTCAACTTGACAACAAAACGGCCATCAATCATACAATTCTCCGATTTCAAATGACCATGGTATTCAATCTTGCTTCCGTGTAGGAAATTCATTCCCTAAAAGAAAGCTACTGATTATATTCTTAAAATGTATGATAAAAATTTGTTTTGAAATTTATTTACTATTGTAAAAAATATGTGCTTTGAGAATGTGATTTGATTGATTCATTTTCATTTTCTTCACAATCTTTTGTACCATAATAAATATTAATGATATTATTTACTATTTATTTTGTTTTATATTACCAAACATTTAGAACATATGCTTAATTAAATATAATTATATTATCTAAGAGGATAAATGTTTTTACAAAGATTTTTCATGCTAGATTTATTTTGTTTTATGTTATACCATGTTATTTGTTTTGTTGTGCCCTTTTTAGCTCTTATTTACATGATTAGAGTTATTTGCATTAAAAATTCCTTGTTCGTAGTACAACACTCGTGATTTAATAACTCTGGTGCGTAAAAATCAAGGAGAAAGCTGATGAATTAGCATATCAGGAGAACAAGCAGGCAAGGTGGGCCGAGAGAACAATCTGGCGATCAAATAGAGTCGAGTATGGTGGGGTATGCGTGAAGCATGACGCGCGCGAAGTGGACGATTGTCGAAAGGAATAAAGAACGTTGGCAGTATACGCTCAGCATCTCTGTGAAAGGTATTGCGCGGTGTGCATCCGCTTAAGGCTGTTTTCGGTTAATGTTAAAGAATAGGACCCGAATTTAGAACATTTTTTTAGATATAAAAGAAATGAAAAATTAATATGATATTCTAGCTTCACTATCTTTTAGAGAGCAGCATTTTTTATCATACTTCCCATTTTTAACCGAGTTGATTCTATTTTTTCTGGTATAAAGTGTGTTTCGCATTTTTTATTCTATACCGTAATGTTACATGGGCTTTGCCTTCACGTATTACAACAAAAAAAGAAAGTATTCACGGAATATTTTGAAAATTTTAAAAACACTTTATTGTTAACAGAGGTACGAGTTATAATATTGCAAATTTCCATGGAAATTGGGTCATTTTTCTGTCTGAAAATGTACTTCGCTTTTAGTTAGAGTTCTTGTACTTTTTACCGAAGACAGCCTTAAGCGATTGCGATTTATACAACTATG
This sequence comes from Trichonephila inaurata madagascariensis, assembly GCA_019973955.1. Taxonomy (NCBI): domain Eukaryota; kingdom Metazoa; phylum Arthropoda; class Arachnida; order Araneae; family Nephilidae; genus Trichonephila; species Trichonephila inaurata. The sequence continues at coordinate 11,721 of BMAV01003818.1, read as the reverse complement.
TAGTCCAATAGACCAGTGTTCCCCAACCTTTTTTATCGCCGCGGACCGGTCAACGTTGGATAATTTTACCACGGCCCGGTGAGGGGGAGGACGTTGATTGTTTATATTTCAAATTGTTTTGTTTTAATAATTTTATTTTAATTGTATTTAAACATGCCTTCAGAATAAAATATAGCTACACCAAAAATAATATAAAGTGATTTAACAAGGAATATAAAGTGATTTTCACAAAAAGTAGCCCAAACCCAAGAAAAATATGCCGCAGTAAATAAAATGGAAATAATTTAATGTTTCTTATGTGAACCAGTAGTATTTGATCCACGGACCGGGGGTTGGAGATCTCTGCAATAGACGACATCTGGATGACCTTGCACGTTGTCAAGTGATTGGAAAATGGAGGCATGAATTCGATCACAGCATCTCTTTATTAGTTTGAAGAGTATTTTAACCTGAAGGAACAGCTATCCAAAGAAACGATCGGCGAGTATTCATGTTGGGGGACGACAGGTATATTGCCCTACAGGCGAAAAGGGGAAGACAACAAACATCGGGAGAAATTGAAAGACACATGCAGCAGACTAATGGTGAGTATTATGTCTCATCTTGACCAGGAAGTTGCATAATAGTGATCTAGCAGGTCGACCATTATGACCATTAAATCTTACTCCTCGGAAGTGGCATTTTGTAAGGTACGAGAAACACAAGAACTGGACCGATCAGCAATACGATTGATTACTCTATACGTGGAGAGTGGATTTAATCTGACTAGCAATTCTGGGAGTATGCACATCTGGTGGAAGCAGGAAGTAAGTCTTCCACCCAGTCTAATCGAAAGGGAAAGGTTTGGGGGTAGTGGAGCTCTCGTTTGAGGAGGTGGTCAAACACTTGTGTCCGACTGTTGTATCAAGGCTTCTAAAGTACATCTTTTTAGAGGATGGGTCCCAGTTCCTTTTTATGGATGACAACGGTTCATCTTATTGTACATTTACTGTCGAGAACTCATGGAAAGTGAAGATATTCAGTGCTTGGATTAGTCGGCTGGACCTCTGAATCTATTTCCAATCGAACACATGTAGGGCATTAGTAGACCTTTGGCGGCTCATTAGTTTCTTTTCTTGTGATGAGTTTCTTTTTGAGGTGTCATGAGCCACCGGCAACAATTCTGTAGCTGCAATTGACGAAAAGAACGGGCATCAATGACTCAACATCTCGTTGATAACGTACTCAGCATGAGAGAGGGTATTAATCATGCATATTAAAGATGGTTATACCTAAAACTAAGTGCGGAACTTTTTCTTGCTAGTCACATGGGATGTGAACGATTCGTTTCCTATCCAATTGTGTTCGTAGCTAATTTTTCAATAAGTCTCCTTTTCAATAAGACTATCCTTTGAAATTATTTTAGAAAATTTTGCTTACTTTTCGCATGCTCTTACATCTTAAAGGGTTATATGGTATTTTCACGATTTTACATTAGAAAAATTGTCTTATTCTTAATTTTTATTATCAGTATATTATCTAATAAATGTTAAAAAGCATACTACTGCAATATCCGTTATAATAGAACAACTGAACATCCAATCAATTTTTATTGCATGGTTAGCCAACATATCCTGGAAAAAGAAAGAAAAGGAATTAAATAATGCTATGCAGATAATGCATATATTAAAAAGAGCCAACCTTAAATAATATGAAATGCGTATAAAAATTATTTTCATTTCGTACATCATTAAGATAAATTTCTTTTAAATTTGGCATCTTTTTAGCGCGTAGCTATGAAATTCAATAATAAAAATTTGAAGTTTTGTATGGATATTTTTTATAATTTCAGAAAAAAAAGGTGTTGAATGTTGAGATGTAATAGGGAACTAATAGATAGAAAATTACTGCTTAAAAATATGAATATTATTAGCTGTCAATTTATATATTATTACTATAAATGTTTTCACAGTTTTAAATAAGAGTTACACTTCACTTCATTGGTTGAATTAATGGTGAGTTATAAAGGTTTTCACATTAATCTTAATTCAGATAACTTTTAATTAATAAAATCAGTTACTTTATTAGTGTGATAAAAATAATAACAGTTATGATTAGGAAGATTCAACGTTGTTAGATTTCCTTGTATGGTAGTATTTTCAGATATATTTTACTTATTTAAAAAAATTATTCAGTAGACAAACGAAAAATAATTTTGAAAAATGGCAGCTATTCTAGCATATTTATTACAAGAAAAAAATTTTTTAAAAATGTATTTGTCATATTAATCGAAAATGAATACATTGATACTATTTTCATTTTTATCAATAAAGTTAAGAATAGTATAAATTTTTTTGTTACTTTCTTACTAGTTTTTCATTTCAGCCAGTCCTGATTAACTACAGGGTTGCCATTTCAGGAAAAAAAATTCGTTCTATACGTCATGTGTGTTAGTAATGGTTCAAAAGAGTTAATAATACTTAAAAAATAAAAGTCAAAATTAACATTTAAAAATAAAGTAACTTATATTTCTACAGAATTGCAAAAAATAAAGTAGATGATTATGAAATTTTGTATAAGCATTTTTAATACTGTGTAAGCAACTATACTTTAAATATTAGTAATACATTTGAGAGCACCTTTTTTAATTTAACATTTATTTATATAATTACAAGAGTAAAATCTCATGTCTTTTATTTTTAAACGCCTTGAACTAAAATAAATTTTATAAGAGAGAACTATAAGAGAAATGATTTACACATTTATTATATGAACGAAATAGTATTTTTATTTACAAAAATGAGTTAAGTAATAAAATACAAGAACGTGAGTTACAGTACCAAAAGGGTACCTCTTGTTGCGAAATCCATGATTATGGAATAGTTGGGATTCGTCACACACAAGCCTACATATCTCAAAAGATTGTCATGATTGACTTCACGGATCTAATCAAAGAAATGAAGAATCAAAATCGATAATTAATACTGTTCAAATCTGGAGCACAGAGAAAAAAATTGATTTAATCAAAAAAAAAATTTAAATATACACAATCTTGCCATAAATTTGATATGTAAAGATCTCACTATATCGGCTGGAAAGAATGCTTTATTACTTTAGTATACTAAAATGATTAAATTAAGAAGAAATGATTTGAGTACTTTGAGGCAAAAGGGGTAGAGACGTATGAATGTCTCTTAAATCATCTGCTTTATTTGACCCTATTTTCATTTATATTTGACGTATACTTACAAATATATTAATGATGATAATATTTTTTTCAATGAGACTGCTGATTGGTATTTACTATTGCAGACCTAGTTTATTCCCGGAGAGCTAATATCACTCCTTATTGCAGCACCTTATGGGTGGAATACCATGCCTGAATGTACATTTTAGCCAGTTTGCATCCCAGAGAGGCCCGACTCTAAACGACATGGTACTAGAAATTTAATGTTGTCAAGAGCACCCAAGCCAAACAGGCACTCTAGTAAGGTGACCATTTTTTTAACAATGAAAAGGAGGATCAATTTAGAAAAATTACAACTTAATTATAAACGTTTTATCAATTCAAACAAAATACACTATACGCTCATCTTTCTAATTATTATCTTAAACAGTATTTTTCCATTCAAATGAATTTTCATCATTTACATATCATTTTCTAACATATCGGTAAAGCTCGCAAAAATATCCTTTATACTGAATTTTATGGTACACAAGTCAACAAAACATTAACATTAAATTTTAAATTCTCACTAGTCCTTCATAAAATCTTAACAACTGAGAATAAACTCTTTTAATTCTACATAGTTCCAGGGCAGCACAACGTAAATTCAACAAGAATAATTACATTTTCATATGGGTTCGTTTTTGAAATGGTTTAAATAATTTCACCCATCTTTTACCAATTTCTCAGCATGTTGATTTTCTAATTTTTCTAGTCTTCTTTCTACTTCAAACATACAATTGTCATCGATTTTAATATTAGGCATTTCTTTCGATAAAAACTCAACGTAATTTTCTATATCTGCCCAATTTACTCGTGACAAAGTCAAAAAATACCATTAAAAACTGCTATTTCCTGAAATATTTGTTTCAGACTATTCTTTGACATTTAGGAAGCATGTTTGGTTCATCTCTGAATACAGAGATTAACAGATCAGTTTTAAAATATTGAAAAGGAGGACACTTTTCGACGAAGGACAGAACCTATAAAAGGAGGACGGTTGGTCACCTTAACTCTAGGGATTTTTAACATGCCACATAATCATATTACAATTACGCTGTCAATTTTCTGCATCATGAATATTCACCGACTTGGGACGGGGTCGAACCCGCGACGTTAGGTGTTCAAGGCCAGGGCAAAACCAACTACGCACCCAACAGGCATGTAGGTAACATACAATACTTAGATAAAAAAAATATTTGAAATATTCGAACGAATTTTACTTCGAACGAAGAAATTTCATTTAAAGTCAAAAATTTATTAGTAAGCATCACGTTACACAAATTGTTAATGGCAAATTGACATTTATTTGGCTATATTTATTCTCTGAAAAAAATATGTATTAAAAATATATTTACTTTCTATTATCATTAAAACGTTCTTTGATGCACTAGTAATATATATATATATATATAGTATAATAAAATAAAGTAAGATAGCAAGTGAAAAAGGTGTATAATTTACAATGCCGAAGAAGAAAGAAATTGGAGTTTAAGAGACATAACAAATGTAGATACAGAAAGAGTCTTTGCACTAAAATGGGGACCTACTATAATTTCTAAAGCTGTCACTGAATTAAGCCAACAAATTAGGTTAAGCTGTTTTATGGTACCACCTTCCCCGTACAGCAGAAATTTTTGACATAATAGAATAAACAGAGCCATGTTGAAAAATTAGGTCTATTTCTATCATACGTGAAACACCAGGCCAATAAATGAAATGAAAGTATAAATAGAGAACAATAAAAGGTTCTCTCATAGAGAAGAATATTAAGATAAAACTTTTCGCTCTCTCTCTATATATATATATACCCCATAAGTCTGTTTTATGAAATTGAAAAGTGTAAATTAAAATTGGTTATTGAAAAAAGAAATATAACCAATTGAGCAAAATGCTAACCAGAACTTAAGTTAGAAAAAAATTAGGAATAATATAAGAATTTGTCAATGAAGTATTTCTTCCTTTTTCTTTATGCAATTATAGCTGAGTATTTTTATTAGTGACAATAGATAACGAAGACATTTAAGGTGTTTACCATTAAAAATGAAATAAAAATACTGCCTTTAAAGAGTGTTGTTTACTCACCAGTTTCAATTCCAATAATAATGCTCTTGATAACAGTAACTTTTTTATTTCTAAATTTTTTACAGCGACTTTTTGTCCCTATAATGGAAAAAATTAATTTTAGAAGTTTAGTAAATTCAAAGGAAAAAGGAAAGTTTCTAATTTAAAATATTGTAAGAAACCGACAGAAATTTTAAATGTTACAAAATCAGTTTTATTAACTGAATGTTCCTTTCTAGTAATAAATGATTTCGATTGCTGCATACACAGTAACAAAGCACAGTTTGTTGTAACAAAATTGCCCTCTGTATTTGTTATTTATTTTTTAAGAGTGCTATGTATAGTACGATTTCCTGAATTTCTTAAGTTCTATAGTTTGCTTTATAAGTGTTTCTCAATTTGATTTTTTTTATAGGGATATGAGTTGAAAGCGGTTTTTTTTCGTTCACGTTAATTTATGTTTGAAGAGTTTTAAAGTGAGACTTTTTCAACAATTTTTCTTTCAGTATGATTTAAATATTAATAATTTTTTGATGAAATAGCGAATGATGTAAAATCTTGCACTGGTGTGATATTTTAGCTCAACCTGTACTCTAGAGTCGATATTGTACAACCACGACATATTTTACTCATTGATGTTGGTCCAAGCGTGACCCTTTGCTCATTATTGGTTCAAGCTCCATAAACTCCAAAAAAAGTTCTTAGAACTAAATATCACGTGAAATTAAACGTGATGAACGAAATTACATTAGTTTTATAAACTACTTTGAAATACAATAAAATACTATGTATTTTCTCAATTTTTGCCTTGAGTTTTACATTAAACTAAAAAACAGAACTAAAATCCTTACTCTACATAAATCTCAATTTTCAAAATGCAATACTAATATTAATCTTGAATTATTTTCTTGATATTGTTGTAAGGATCTCAAACTAGGCTTGTTCGTATTATTAAATGGTTTGAACAGAGATGCTGCTGTTTAGGCCTACACCTCGCCCAAACTTAGAGCCAAGATTTATACCAATTTTTATATAAATTTTCACTTCTCTTATCTTTTTTTGAATAATTAATAACCTTGTGATTGTTTTTATGGTCGTTATTTTTTGCGCAGCCTTATTTAAAGCAGTGAATTTCCAGATCATCAAAACAGAACTCGAATTAGAGAAATTCTTTAAAAAGAATTCAAATTTTAATATATTTGCTATTTATCGTTATTAATTTATAAAGTTTATGAAAGGAAATACAAGAAATCGGTGCAAGTTTACCTTATATATGGCAAAAGATAAGCCCTCTGGCAAAGGCATCACACTTCCTGAAGTAGACTTGTTATGCTTGAAAAATAAAATATATGCGTAACAAAGTTGCAACATTTCATTAATTATTTTATTTTTTAAAAGCGTTTCAATTCAATATTTATTGTAGGAAATAACAAGAAAAAAATTATAAAAGGCAAATAAGTTCAACGACAATTTAATAAATGAAATACGAGTAAATTGTTTAACCAACTATGTACAGAGACATCTAATAAGGTACCCAAACACGTTAAAAAAACCAAGTTCGGTCAAAACATATTTTTGCTCTTCATTTTATTGAATAGAGCTATCTTTTACAAAACATACTTTGCTTTGTTTCTACGCAACCTACTCGTTAAGTTACAATCAATTTTATAAAATGTTAAGAACCAGGACTTTGATCTACCAGAAGTGTGGACATTTGAATTGTTCGATATCTATCATGGCGAATCTGATAATTCAAAATGTTCTTCTATAAAACTTTTTGTACCTCATATTTATATTATTTTCTAGAGAATGTACTAAAATATTCCTTATTGTGTGTGTGTGTGTAGAAATATTTTTTTTGAGAGATTTATGGCCTGTTATTTAAATAATGGTCTCATAAAGAATGTCACATTTTTTATAATGTTTACTCAATCAGCTCTAAAATTTTCAAATTTTTGTAAAACATTAAAATTTTAGTACATTTTCTAGATAAATGCATCTAATTTGTCTCAGTAATACTTTTACTAGTATAAGTCTATTATTTTTTCCTCCAATTGCTTTGAAGTTTTTCAAAAATATTGCTAAAATTTCACATCTAATTGTGATTTTTGTAAAATTTAGATAATTTTATTTTAAATAGTGTTAGTTAAATATTAGTATTTATTGGTATTTTGATTTCTAAAAAGCATTTATAATGTTTAAATATGCTATTCTTTAAAAAGTACTCCGAATGTGTTTGGATATCTTACCACAAAATGTGTGTTCAATATATAAATTAAGTAATTGAATACAAAAATTTAAGTGTATCCTGTTGAAACCTTTTGTTGGAGTTATTTTTCTTAAGTGTAGCTCTTGTAGTTAAAGTAAAAAACTAAACGAGGTTATAATATACATTATAATTTTAATATATGTATACATTCTATGTAAAATGATTCTATTTTCAAAATATTACATACACAAACTCTACATACATAGCGAAACTTAGGGTAAGATGATCAATTGGTTCATGCTTGTAATGTGTTTACGATGTAAGTGTTTTTAGTTTATATATGTAATATTCATAAAGCACTCGGTCAAAAACCTGTTCAATGTTTTATATATTTAAATTTTTATGACGAGTTCATATCCTTCAATACTTTTTCGAAATGTCAATGCCAATGTCAGTAAGAGGATGAATTGGATGGCAATTAAGATAAAGAACCCTTCCCTACTTATTCAAGCGTTCGTCATCCAACCCGATCATCACTTAGACCTATTTACTTTTATATTATTAGTAGCATTGATATTGTATAAGTAATAACAGGATTGGAATTTTTCTCTTGATTATTAAACGTTCCTGATTTTTATCTTCTAAAGCGTACTACCGTGTTACCAATGTGCAAGGATAGCAATTAAGGGATTTATAGTCACAGGAATTGAGCCATTCAATAATTCTGTTTTCACTGAAGGAGATTTCTATTTTTTCCTCAGAACTGAAATACCTCATGAGGAAGTTGAAACTGATGTCTCTCTATCATACTATGATTATAAGGAAATCGATCCACCTAATCTGCCTAATACCAGGAGGAGCTTATTATCCGATTTTTCGCTACCTAAAGCATGCATGACTTGAAATCTACAAATTTCTACCATATAGGAAAAAACGTCAAATAAATCTACATAGGATTATCTCTTCACTATTTTACTGGTATTTCAGGGGGAAAGTGCAGTTCTAATAAAAAAGAGAAGATAGTTCAGTTCAGTTCAGTTCAGTTCAGTACAGGGATAACACTGTAATTCTGGAGATTTGGCCATTGCCTAATGCTCCGAAAGAATTTGATGAACATATTAAGAGTTCATTGATTGATGTAAAGAATTCTACTTTTTGGACATGCTCTGTTGTTTTGCATCTCGATATTGTTGAGTAAGACCATTCTCCGCATTTGAAGATAAAATTTTTCAAAATTTTTCGTTGAGTTTTGTAATTTCTACAGGTTAAAACGAAATATTCACTTATTTCTGGTACTTAACATTCCGATCACATTGTTTAAAAAGAAAATATATATCATTCAATGGTAGTTTTAATGACGGGAAAAACTAATTTCTACAGCTGGCATCGCAGTGATCGCATTGCCCGACTGTATATATAAATATAAATATTTTAAAGTATCATCTACAAGAACAAATTTTTAAATTTCTGAAAAAAACTAATGCAAATTTTGACAAATTTTTTGAGAACATGTGTCACAAATAAAAATATTAAATTAAAACTTAAGTAAAGATTAATTAAGAATGTATCAAAAATGAAATAAAGTAATAAAAAGTAACTTTCTCAGAAAGTGTTGACTTCTTTATATTATTGGAATTTTAAATTCCCTATTATCGAGGGATGCATAGTTAATGACTTATAACTTTCTTTATTAAATAATTTTATTCATTAGTAGGAAACTGTAAAGTTAGAAAAATAGCATGATAGTTTTTTTGTCTTATGTTTTAAAAGTACAAACCTTAAACATTTCTATTCTGTTAACAAAGTGAATGGGGCTAAGAAAGAGAAAAAATGCAGCTTGATTTTAATTGTAAGAAATTAAAATTTGAATAAACATAAGAGAAGGATAAAAAAAAGATAAAAACGACAAAAGCGACTTTATTTAATTTCTAACTATGAAGTTTTAATTATGATATATTAGTATATAATTTCTGATTATGATATATTAGTATATAATTTCTAATTATGATACATTAGTATATAATTTCTAATGATATATTAGCATTTAATTTCTAATTATGATATATTAGTATATAATTTCTAATTATGATATATTAGTATATAATTTCTAATTATGATATATTAGTATGCAATTTCTAATTATGATATATTAGTATATAATTTCTAATTATGATACATTAGTATATAATTTCTAATTATATATATTGTATGAAATTTTAATTATGATTATTGTATAAAATTTCTAATTTGATATATTAGTAAATATTTTTTGTGTTACAACAGTAAACAAAAATAACAGTCAGATTAATTGAAGTTGATAATGGGGCATTAAAGTAAGGGAGATGGTATTAAAAAATTCTTACTTAGAAGTTTCTGAAACAGCCTTAAACTCAAATATGTTAACAATGTAAGAAATCAAAAATGAAAAAACTTCTGACTGCTTACTGTTGGTGTTGATCTGTTGTGACTTTTTGAAAAACTTAGCGAGGAACCCATGTGATTAGCATCTACGAATTCTAAATCAGACCATTCAATCTTCCACCAATGATCTGCTAAACCCTTCCAACATTATTTTTCTGAATGCAGCAAATATGAATAAGAATGAAATTACTATTAAAATCTACAATAAACAAAATTAAAATTGATTTAGAAGGCTAAAAAACTTAAAATTATGTTTTTAAATGGAATTTTTTCCCTCTCATTTTCTCTTATAATAAAATAGCTCTAATTTATATTATTGAGATTTCCCCTGAACAAAAGTGTAGAAAATTAATTTTTTTTACTTATATATAAACAAACTAAACTTAAAATTTTTCCGAATTTATTTTCAAAAATCATATTTTTTTAAAAACAAAACTTTTATAATTTTTTTAAAGAAAAGAGATTCAAATAAAACATAACTTATTAAAAAACTATAAGAAATATAAATAAATAATTAATTGTTTTTCAGAATGTTTTTAATAAATTTCAGTTCAAGTGTTAAAAAAACGCAAGATGAAGATTAGATTTAATATCAATAATTAAAACTAAGATCAAGTATGTTAATTAATAAAGAAAGAGACACACACACAAAGTATAAATTTACGTCGAAAACATTGATAAGAATGTAATATGTTTTATATTTTCTCTTGAACGTTTAATTTTGTAGAGTTCCTATGTATATGTAATCATCGGATTTAAAACTAGTAGAGGTTACGGCAATAATTTAATTCTTTCCATGTAGAAAATTTCATATATGAAGCAGATAAAACAAACCTGTATGCGAAGGCTCCAATCACCCATCCAACGACACTTACAGCAAGTAAAACTGGAAGTATTATTTTAATGGGCGATAATTCTGCTGAAACACATCAAAAATCAAATAATGTTATCATAGTTAAAGCTAAAGTTTTCTTGTTGGTCATGCAAGTTGTCAGTTATAAATAATATTTTCCTTTGAATAAATGAAAATTTATATTCAATATTATAAGAAAAAAATGACTAATTTGAGATTTTTTCTATGATTGTATATAATTTTTGAATGAATAATATTTTTTTTTGATCACTATTTATTTTCTATTCAATAACAAATACAAAAAGGTCTTTTCAAGCCGGTGAAATAAAATCATATATAAATTTAAAATTTTTTTTGAAATGTTTGTGAGGCCCAAAAAAAATATATTTAAACTGTTTTTAAAAAGAGATACATTAAAGGGGAAAGGGAAAAAACTCTTTTTCTTTTTAAAAAGATATTTTTTTAACGTTTGTAAACAATCGGGGGATGTGTAAAAGAAACGAAATAATTCTTTAATTTATATAAAAAAAGTGTATATTTCTGTTATCATTTATCAATTTCCCTTTTTTCCTTTTTTTCCCCCTTCTTGTTATTATTTACAGTAAAAAAATTGAAGGGAAAAAGGGGGGTTTTTTTTAAAAAAAAACCAGAAACAAATAAAACCAAACCTGGCCAAAAATCATCCAAATAGACCAATATATGAGAAAAAAAAAATGGGCACAACCTGCATCCTAAATAATAAACTGGGCACTTTCCAGAAGCATAACCACAAACTGTCGTCGAGGAAAACATCCTAATAGGGTGAAATGCCTCTACAGCTACCAAACTCTCAGCGGTGCCCCCTTTTGCTGGCTTTAGTCCCTTTGGCTTCCCCCACCCACATTTCCCAAGGCATTTGACTTTGATGGTCTTGATGGCCTTCAAGGGGGCCCCAAAAGGTAAAGGTTGGTGGGATTAAGGCGGGTCCAG
>BMAV01003817.1:60142-88737 GCA_019973955.1 Trichonephila inaurata madagascariensis | reverse complement strand
TTTATATGGGCCCTGAAGCCTTTTCCGGCCCAGCAGGGCCCAAGTGTAGGCAGCCAAAATTCCAAGACACAAAAAGACGATGTTCTGCTCGGTTTCTGACATCCCCTCAGACACACACCTTGTTATTGGAGCTAAACTGGTTGTAGATTCTACCGGTTGGAGAACGTCATAGCGCAGGAAGATGATGATGTCTCGTGTCGATCAAAAACTGTGGAGAGGCGTGCCAACCTAGCTAAAAAAATTAAAAAATGTATCCATTTTACCTTATTCATTTTGTAAATAACGTATAAATATGATCATCATGATTAAACTAAAAAGTTAGTTGAAGACGTGTTTTCTTATTCTGAAGGCCAACCTGCATCACCATATATATATATCTGAAAGTAAATTGGTTTTTTTAAAAAACATTTAAATGTAAAAAAAGAATGTAGTTTACAGTTAATTATTATTATTATTATTTTTTTTTATACAACGTAAATAAAAATATTTTGTATAAAATGAATTTATTATTAATCATGAGATGAATATTTTGATAAACGTTCATCTGCCATCAAAAGTAACAGATAATTTTGTATAAACCTACGATGCAAAATATATTTATGCACTTTACCAAAAAAATAAAAATGGTAAAATATAAAATAAGGGGAATTTAAACGTAAGAAAAATGGGTAGTGGCATTAATCAATTTGGTTGAGTCACTACTAGAAATTTAATATAGCAAAAAACTAATAAAATTATTAAGGATTATTATTTTTTCTTTATTATTGTTCCTTCGGGTTTTCTTTTTTTTTTTAATTTACTTTTAAAATATATGATAACATTAAGGTTTTCATATATGATATTTAATTAAACTTAGCTAATAGGAAGAAACCAACATTTCGAAAGAAAACTAATCAAGTATTGAATATTTTAATATGCTTATAAAAACTAGAAAAGTTTCTATCTAAGCCTTATGAAAATATCCACAAAGTTTTTTTTTGACTAGATTTTTTCCCCCCAGCAATAGATTGAAAACCCCCTTTTATATATAAGGGTATATTTGAAATGTGTTCTTAAACGACCCAAAAAAATTATAAAAATTAAAATATAAAAAGTAATATTATAAAAATAAATAGATGGAACCACATTTTCCCAAAAAAAACAGGGAGAAAAAAACTTTGATAAATCTCTCGTTGAATGAAGTAAGGTAAGAATTACTAAAAAGAGAGGAGATTGAAATGTTTAAAATTATTATTACTACCCAGGGTAACTTTAGTTGTGGGGTTAAAAGTTCTATTAGACAACAATAACATTATTTAAGAAATCATTATAAAAACAAGATGATACTTATAGAGAGGAGTAACAAATGTTTTGATAAAAACAATGACTGGTTTTACACATTTTTCTTCGAATTAATATCTTATAAAATGGGGGCCTTGCATTGTTTTAAATCTATTGGGGAAAAAATAGTGACCCGGTTTATAAGTTCCAAAGTTAAAGCGAATATATATATATATATAATATATATATATATTATATATATATATATATATATATTATTATGTTACCATTAAAAGTAAATCCCGTTATTTCATAGAATAACTAGATATTGTATGAAACAACTAGATCAGTCAGTTAAAATATTTAAAAATATTGAATTCTACGATTTAACTAGGTATTCTATAGAATAACGATTGCTTGATCGTTAGAGTATGAAATACGACACTCGAAATTTCTTTGAACTGGTTCTAGCTGTTTTGGGAGTAATATTTCTGATTAGGCGGGATAAAACAATCATACTCCAAATATCAGTTCAGTATATGTCAGCGAAAGTTAATTTCCATTGAAGAAGTTCAAAATATTAACACAACATTTTGATCTAGTGCAACAGCTCAAAGTTGAGGTACTGGACAAAGATTTAAAAAGTGCTCGTGTAAGAAAACAAAAATAAATAAATTATGCTTAATACTAAACAGTGTGCTTGTTTCAAAAATAATAAGCTGTTCAATCCAAAGTGTCATCACAGCATTCCTTGCTCTAATAAATAATTAAAAGTAAAATAAAGTATCTCATAAAATTCTAATTAACATTCTCTTATATTTTGTTTATAAAAGCTTACACAATGCTTTTATGAAGCAACAGTTTTTCTTCCCAACATGTATTTTTATTGATAAAGTATAAATGTAATTTATTTTTGCAACATATTCTTTTTCCCATTTTCCGTTTAACTAATAGCAATATGAGCAACATAACGAATTAAATGATATCTGGCTTCCCTTATTATTGATAAATTATTCATCCGCAAAAGGGATAAAATGTATTTTTCGAGAGAGTTTACCTACTTATGATCAATTAGTTTATAAAAATTTTCAAATTGTTTATTTTTCACTTTAATGGTCTATCCTTAGTTATTTCTTAGAATAACTAGGTAAAGTATGAAATTTTTCATCTATTACGTACTTATATATATAAACTGATTTATCAAGTCATTTCATCAAATACATAGTTATTCTATGAAACAACTGAATTCATTCCAAAAAAGATTCTATTTTTAGAGTCTTTGATTTCGAACTAATATATGTACTATACTACTTTGAAACACAGAAGGGGGGGTCACAGTTGTTGCATACAATTAGTGGTGAGTAGGAGATATTTTATTTCCATGCATTCAATTCCTTCCTAAGATGTCCATCTCATTAACTATTTTGCATACTGTGGCAAGTAAAAAAAAATTAAAAAAAAACAAAATCCAATCACTTCAAATTTGACGGAACAACGTTTCATGTTGTTAATTTAAATTAATAACCTAAGGATATGTAATATAGCGATTAGGATTGCAATATTGGACCAAACATCCAATACCGGTATTCGGTATTTCTTAGATCTTAATACCGGGATACCGGCTTGAATACCGGTAGTAGAAATTTAAAAAAAAAAAAAAAAACAGGTTTTTTTTTCTTTTCTTTTTTTAAATTTTATTTACAAGTTGCATTATTAGAGAGTGTAAATATCACAAAACTAATTTGTAACTTATAAATTATAACAGTATATAAAGAATCACAAAAAAAAAAGGAACATCTTATTCACACTGTGCCACCATATTCTTTTTATCATATGAATAATGAAACCAAACCGAAGTATTATCAAATGATTTTTTAAGTTCTTTAAAGTTGTTCTTATTCATTATTATGGGTTATCATTTATATAATGAGTATGAAAAAAATATTTTGAACCCTAAAGTATGATATGCAAATACAATGGAAATAACAAACTCAACAATTTTAAATATATAGTGAAATATTACGCACTTTGTTCACAACCACAACCTTGTTTTGACAGATACGAACAACAGAGTACGAATCCTGCGCGTCTGCAGTATCGATCTGAGCTGTTTTGGCCCACCTTCTTGGATTATTCTCATATTTTATCACTTCTCTTGATTGTACATTGCAACTTTATATCCCCAGTTTAATTAATTTCACCGGTTAGGGTGACACAAAGAAAACGTATACTATTTTGCTATGTTAGCGATCCCTGAACATATAATGGACACAATTTTAAGAGATTTCTAGTAAATACCGAAAAACTGGTAATTAAACTCGAGAATACCGGTATTACAAAATTGTACAAATGGCTAAAAATACCGGTAATCGCTGTCCGGTATATCGGTATTGCAATCCCTAATAGCGGCCCTTTCTTTTGGAGCTCGCAACCAACAATTGACAGGAATAAGTTTATAAATTGCCACTGGCCTGTGTTGGTATAAATTTTTATCTCAATCGTCTAAACCTGGCAAAGTGTCGTCATTGGACACATATAATTGAAATTTAAATCACCCTGCCCTTAAAGTAGCATCAAAGGTCATCGTGGATGATTACAACATCGTTGTGCATTTCCTTGTAGAGCTTAACTTAGACAGTTCAAAAAATTCTCGACTATTTATTCAAACAGTATTGCTCAGCGTGCTTTTTACCCGTCATCTCAACCAGAGAGTGTCTACGACAACAATAAAAAACGCTTCAATGACACTACTGGGAATATATATCAGTTTCATTAATGACTCGAAACCAACCTTCTATGCGTATTTCTCAGAAAGGTCATCAAGAACATAAACGATTTTTTTGTGCAACAACCTCTTCTCCAGGAACTCGCAACCAACGAATAACATGAATAAAAGTACTTAGCCCCTGTCCTGATGAACTATTTCCTTACATCCTAGTCGACTAACGCGTGCATAGCATGACTGCTGACGGATGGGTCGGTGGTGCAAATAAACACTTTTGCCAAGTTCAACAGCCAACACTCCAAATTCGTAACACCAACATATAATCCTAGAACACTATGTTATTAATATTGTATTTTCAAAAAGATGGATTAAGCTTTTACAGAAATTATTTAGCTAAATGCATTTTGATTCACTGAGATATACTATACTATAACATATGCTATATTGCAATTAATACGCAAGCAAATATTGGTTATTTGCAAGTTTGCATAAATTATTATGATATTGGAGCAACAGCTTTAAAATAACTTTCTAGAACCATTTATATTTTTAATGAGATATAAATCTGATTACTTTTGTAATGTAGTATTTAATGACATATTTAAGAGTTTCATAGTTGATTGAAATTCTTAAAAGGCATACTCTCTTTTGATAAATGACTGTATCCAATTAATTTTACTTGTCCTGTCAAAATGAACAGTTCATTATTTAACTATGAAGTCTTAAACAAAGTGTTGTTATTTACATAAAGGATGGTACAGATCCTTTAGTCCTTTAATTAATACATTCAGAACGAAGGAAGTATAGTAGGCGTAAAGAATAATTATTTCATGAGGAATGCATTTAAAAGGAATTCTTAACGATGGCAGAATGATTGATATATCAAATGTTAAAATGAAGTGGTAAACTGAAAGCACTGTTATGGCTATACTTATTATAATTATTATGAAGCGAAGGACTTGAACTTTGTCTAATAGTATAAAAAGTGCTAAAATGCTCTGCTATAAACATGTTTAAAACTTCAGCATGTAATGCGAAATATTATTCGTGATATGTTAAAAAGGGAATTAATAAATCTTAAAATTAAAATATATATTATTAGAATTAACAAAAAAGGTTGGGAAAAAACGGAATGTACTTAAGACTTAGATTTAAGTAGCTTCTGTAAGTCTAATGCTCATATATATAAAAGTATGCTATATGATATACGATTAATAAACATTGTTTATTCTTTCTTTTTTAAAAGTTTTGCTGTATGAGAACTAGGTTTCAAAATCATCATTAAAAAAGACCCGAAATTCTCTTACAATTTAATTAACAGTTATACCTCAATTTTTAAAGTATTTCTGTTGTTTCATTTGTATAAAATATATAATTTTAAAATCTACTTCCCATGAAAATGTTACTCTTGTATTAATTCAAAACATTGCTCTAGTTACTGAGCATGCCCATCTACAAAAAATTCCAATAAACTTCCTCTTCAGATATAGTAAAATGTAATATTTACATTACAATTTTTTTTGCTTTATTTATTTATTATTATTATTATTATTTTATTTATTTTTTTTTACAATCAAAATATTCCTCATTATATTAGTTGTAACAACTTAATTTTTGTACATAGGTTTGTTGCATTTTTTTATAAAATTAAGTTTCTAACTCTCAATTCAACCAGAAATTAACAATTTAAATATTTATTTTATTTCTTTTTTTTAAAATTTAAGACAAATTAAACATTTTCATAACTAAACTGTACTTATGATTTAAAAAAAAATCTAATTTTCACATAGTTATTTAAAATAAACATTAAATGCTGTGCAAATAATATTTTTGAAATTTCTAATAGGAAAGAAAATATAAGATATTTTAAATTTTCCGTTCTTGAATGTGTGTATTATTTAAATTATATTTTTACAGCCGTAGTAAATCACAAAGTATATGCAAAAGTGCAAGATTTGGATCCAAAATACAAGGATTTTTATCCTTTTATTCAAGGAATTTTATGATTGCCATATCGGTATGTTATTGGGAAAAGGTTTTACTTTCATCAGCTTGGGGAGTTTTCGAAACATTTTATTTGCTTAAGCTTAACACACTTATGCCCAAATTTAAGGTCACACACATAAAATGTGCAAAAACTGATGAAATATTTACTGTTTTGCTACTACTAAATTCTGTACAGAGACATATTACAATGTGAGAAAAATATATCAAAATAACAATATGAAAAATATTTTAACTGGGAAGTAAGATACAAGGCATATCAAAAAGTTTAAAATCATGAATCATAGATAAAGCATTTGCCTCGAGTAAAGTCTGTTTAATATGGAGTGGGACCATTGCGAACTGCCATATTCTTTATGAAAGTGTCATTAAGTATTTGTGGCGGCACAGTCCATTTTTCCATAAGCGGGGCCTTAAATTCCGAGGTGTACTGCAAGGGGAGCTACAATGAGGAATGGCGTTTACTAGATCATCCCAAACGTATTCCATGGAACAGGGATCTGAAGACCTCGAAACTCAATTTATGCTGCAAATATCCACTCCTGAATGAAATTCACCAGAATGTGAGTTTTGTGTTACCGCACATTATCCTCCATAAAAATGTAGTCTGGGCCCCTAACACCCAGGAAAATCTCTCATAGACTTCCAAAATCTCATCAATATAGAGCTGTGAGTTGACAGTACCCACATTATAAACGTACATGGTAAATGATTGAAAAACTTTAGTGACCCCAAAAAAGGTTTCCCGGGCCGAAATCTGGTTTTTTCGAGGAAGAAAAAAGGACTTCATTCTCTGCGGGTGAAAATTCCAAATCTTTTTGCGGTACATTTCGACTCATCTTTGAAAAAGAAAAAGCTCCCATTATTGTGGGCCCAAATGAAAATTTTTTTCAGCCCACAACACCCGTCTTTCCCACGGGATGCGTCGGACATCAAACTGGTCGTGGGCGAAAGGCCGTCTCCAAACCAAGGGAACAAATTCTTCTTCCATCCACAGCAGCAAAGTCACGAACAAGTAAAATAGCTGTTTAGCTTATTTAATTTCTTAGCGATATGTAGTAAAACACACATAATTTCCCCTATTTTCTTTTATAATTCATTTTTTTTTAGTTGCCTCTCTTGGGGTTTTAAAAATTTCATGAAAATCGAAAGGAAAAAAAGAAATTGAAAAATTTTTTCCGGAAAAAAGGCACTAAACTAAAAAGAAAAAAAAATGGGATGAAGAGATTAAAACTTTTTTCCCGCTTTTTTATTAAAAAAATAGAACACATCATACCCTTTACAAATTTTAGCAAAAATGGGGGCGTTGTATAATTTGTAAAATAGGGTTTGGGCCCCGTAAGTTCTAGTTTTACTAAAAATAATGCATGTAATATATACTGTTTCAAAAATAAAGGTGGCGTTTAACATTTGTTTTTTTAAATTAAGAAGATAAAATTTTTTTGATACAAATTAAAATTTTTGGAATTAAATGACGAATGAGATGATTTTAATATTGCATTATTGAAAAATTTGCAATGCATGGTAGGGTCAAGTTTTCCTTAATAAAGAAAGAAAAATATTTTTTTAAAATAATAAACAATTAAGTTACTGCATATTTTGAATGCTTGAAAATAGAATGTTTATCAAATAATAACACTCGGAAACTTTTTCAAAAAATTAAAAAAAAGAACTATTTACAGGTTTTCACATGTAAACTTTTAAAAATTTAATTAGTTTTACGTTTTATTTTCTATTTCGCTCACTAATTATATATACTTCGAAATTGTATTTAAGTCACTCACTCATTATAGGCTCTTTCAATCTAAATAAGCAATTTTACCGGAAGAATAAGATTTGAGAATTTAAAGAGATCTTAGTTTCTAGAACGTTTTTAACTCGTACGATAACATGCATCATTTATAAGTTTAAGACCAACTCTTTTTAAAGATGTCATGATTACCCAAATTATTAAACTGATTTTAAAATAATGGATTTTCATACAGTTACTTTAAAACGGATACTAGTACTACCTAAATCTGAGACCTAAATTAGCCTTTACAACTTTATAATAAAGCATCAAGAAAAACTTCAACTTTTAGAGCTGAAAAATAATGTCAATGTTTGAACCACCTAAAAACCCTATTTCAAAAAAAAAAAAGTTTTTTTAATATGTTTTAAGGATTGTTTCTTTATTTAAATATTATATAATATATATATAATAAATAAATATATATATATATATATATATATATATATATATATATATAAGAAGGGGTCTATAATAGAAGGACTGACATTTTGAATTTCTTTTAACCTTTAGGGGCGGGGGTCGATAGGACCAAAAAAAACGCTCCCAAGGACGGCCGGGGCGGGTAGCGACCAATCTCCTTTCCCAACAGCGTTCGGGTCCGGGGGTGTAAATTTAAAAACCCGAAACGTAAAACCTTTACCGGTCTCTTTTGTTTTAGAGGGGGGCCCGGGGGAAAAATTCCCTTTTCCCCTTACCCAAAATTCCCCTTTTTTCCCCTTATGCCAGTTCCCCACTAGCAATTTAATCTTTAAAAGTTTTTTTTTTTTTTTTATGGGGTTTTGTTTCCCTTTTTTTTTTTCATCTCTAAATTCTATTTATTATATTAATAAAAAAATAATTTAATAAATTTTTTTCAAAAGGCCCACCCAATTAAAAAAACGTTTTATTATATTACATATTTTAAAAATGTTCCCTTTTCTTCAATTTGAAAATGTTTTTATTTTGATTTTCTTACATTCGTACGCATACGTACTATAAAAAATTTTAAAATTCTTACACTAATAAACCCTTTTTAAAAAAAAATTTCTTATAATAAATAACTTTTTTCCTTTTTTTAATGAATAAATTCTTTACTCCAAATTTTTATTGTAAAAAAAAATTTTTAACCTAGAAAAATTTTTTTTGTTTTTAAAAATATGAAATTATTGGATTAAAAATCCTTTAAAGGTTAAAACAAATTTAATTACTTGGAAATAAATTTTTTTAATTTTCCCAATATTTGTTCCTCTTTTTTTTTCAAATAATTATATATTTTAGTATTATTAATAAATATATTTACAAAAAATTTTTACAGTTTTATTACGTTTTTTACTAATGCATGTTTTTTTTTTTTTTACTAATCCCTTTTAGCTATCCATCTCTTTAAGATTTAAAATACTTCAGTTCAATTTTTATACATGTAAAACTGTTTAAAAATTATATTTGTAAAAATTTTAAGCTTTTTAGTTTTTTAAAAGGGTCTTCCAAAATTTTGCTGTACAGAAAAATTTTTTTTTACTGCTACCCTTACGTTATGCTTAGTTAAAAACAAAATTTTGTATCGAAAACATAAAAAAAATTTTTTAAAAGCATGAAAAAAAATAAAAAAAAGGGAAAAAAAAATATATTTGCAACAAAAAATTACAGAAATATTTTTTATAGTTTTTTAAAACTATCAGTTTTAAAAACGCTTGAATTTATTTAAAAAATCAAAAAAACTAACTTCGACATTTTTTTTTACGAATTGATGTTAAAATTGAGTCTTCAAAATAAAAACAAAACTATTAACCCCGATTTTTTTTTCTTTCAAATTAGAAAAAGGGGAATATTACGGGGTTCTTCAGCTTAAAAAAAATCCCTGATTTACCCAAAAACTTAGAAACAAAAGGAAAATTTTGTTTTTGTTATATTTACAGTATTCTTCGGGTTCTCAATTTTTGGATTTCCGGGTTTTTTGGGAAGCTTTAAGAATTTTTTTAAATATAAAAATTTTTTTTTAAAATAATAATTACAAAAAATTTTTGCAAAATTTTAAAATCTATTTGAAAAATAAATAAAAAAATAAAGAACTTAGCCCTAACAGATAGTTATTTTTAAGTAAGAAACATGTTGTTCTCTCTTTTTTTTTTTTTTTTTTCCCCTATTTATTTTTAAAGGTCACGCTTTTTTATGTACAAAAATTAAAAAGAGGGGGTTTCGGATGCGCTCAAAGGGCCCTATTTGAACATTTAAATCTAGAATACAGAATCAGATGGTTCTTGTAAATGAGCAATTTGGGAAAAATTTTTAATATCGACAAAGAATGCTTCTCCCCGTTTTATTTGATTCTTTTTTTTTTTCCATTTTGTTATTATATGCCTCTTTGGTGTAAAAAAACGTAAAATGCATCTGCCTTCTTGAAAAATTTTAAAAAGGTTGCTTTCAAGAAAGCGGAAAACTATTCTTTTTATTCCCCGTAATAAATTTTTGGGGAAGGGTTTTATTTCCTTTTCTGTTAAATTGTCGGGCTAGGATAAATAAACTATGCCGCCCAAGCCCCCCAAAAGTCTCTTCTACTTTGCGAATTTTATCAAAAAATTTAAAAATAACCTTTCCCTTCATATTGGGGAATTTTTTTAGAAAAGGGAAAAAAGGACCCACCTTTGGGGCACTGCCCAAACGAAGTGTGGGGGGTGATTTTTTTGGAAACAAAAAGGTTTTCCCGTTTTGAAGGAAGTAAAAAGAAATAAAAAAAAAAAATTTTTGTCACAGTTATTTTAATTTTTAGGAGTTTGTCGTTAAAAAAAAGGTTTTGTAATTGTTTTGAATATTGATCAAAAGGGATTTGGGCCCTTTGAAAGGAAATATATTTGCCCCCTATTTTTAATGCACAAAACCCACAAAAAAATCGAGCAGTGATCGGGAAGTTTAACATTATCCAATTTTTTTTTTGAAATTTTAAAAAAAAAGAAAGGGTTATAAAAAGGGGTAAAAATATAACTTTTGTAAAAGGTAAAAAAAATTAAAAAACCCCAATATGTTTTTAATTATTTAAAAAAACCAATTCAATACAAATAAGAATAATCCCAAATCCTTTTATATAAAGCGGTTTACCGAGATACATGAAACTCCTCGGCAAATTAAAAATGTTTGTAGTCATAATATTTTATCTTTTTTCCCACCCTTTTGTTTTTTCCCAAATATTCAAAATTCAAAAACATTTCCTCTTTTTGCTAATAAAAAAATTTATTACTGGTTTAAAAAAAAGTAATTTTAAAATTTTTTAAAAGTGTTTTAAAAATTTATTTTTTGGAACACGTAGGTAAATTGATAAATTATTGATATTTCATTTACAAGTTCCTTTGGAACAAAGTAATAAAAAACGGACCTCAAAAAAATTTTTAAAAGACGATCAAATTGGGAAAATAGCCGAGCGGGGGCCCACACTCTTCAATTTCCACACCACCCCGCAACCGGGGGTTTTGACTTAATGCGTATCAGCTTTTGCAACTCGTGGTTTTTAAAAAAAAATAAGAAAAGACTACAATGTCCCCACTTTTAATAAAACCAACGTTTATAAACCTTTGGATTTACATTTTATAGTATAATGGAAAAAAACCCCCTTCCGTTCTTCTCATTTTTTTTGTCCCCCGTAAATGTTTTTATCATAATTTTCAGCAAAAATATGGAAAGGGAAAAACAAAAAGGGGGAAAAATCATTTTAAAAATTTTTTAAAAATATTTGTAAATAAAATTTTATTCTAAGTATTCTTTAAAATATTATGGTTTTTAAAGTATCAAAACAGAATAGATTAAAGAGGGGATGATGGTATATATTCTGCAAATGTATTCTAACAGAAAAAAATTATTAAAAACATTAACAATTCGGGTTTTAAAAAGGGAAAAGTTGATTTTTTCTGTCTATTGGAACCCCATATATTTGCAAATACCCCTTACCCAAATTTTTAAAAAAAACACATATTCCGCCCTAATTTTTTCCTTATTGGGGAAACCTTATGCATGTATCTCCAAAATAGATATTTTTTCATTTTAAAAAAAAGATAGAGCTTCAAAATACTTTTAAAAATTTTTTAAAATTTTTTAACGATCTAAGAAAATCTAGAAATTTTTCATTTTTTAAAAACTCAGCATTTTTCTTTTTCTTTTTTTTTTTATAATATTGATTATACATAATTATAATTAATTAAAAATTACGTTATTTATTTCTTACTTATAATTTGATTATTTTTTTTTTAAGAATTAAGTTTGTGTAACAAATTCCCCACATTTAATAGAAAGAAAAATGAAATTTTTAATAATTAACATATTTTAATGGTTTAGTGAAAAATCAAAAATATAAAAAGTTTTACTTTGGGTATTTTCTGTATCTTTGATTAAAATGAAATAAGCGCTTTTTATATATATATATATATATATATATATGCTTTTTTTATCTCAACTTTTTTTTATATAATAATAAATTTTTTTCCATTTCACTCACTTTTTTAAAAAACTGGAAAGAAAACAGGGGAAGGGGGAGGTTAAATTGTAAAATCGTCTCCTTTTTTTTAAAAAAAAAAAAATAAATAAATTTTTTTGGAAATTTTTTGAACTGAAATCGTGGGAACCCCATTACACCGTATTCCCAAAAAAACATGTTTCCCCAATAAAAAAATCTTTCTTTGGGGACTTTCTAAGGCGCGGACATCCCCATTGCACAGCAGGAGACTAACAGCTATCTTGCTTTTATTGTCCGCCGGTGTACGGTAGCATCAATCAGTGACAAAAAAAGGGGGAAGTCAGCGTGGCGAAAAGTGCCGTCCTGTGGAAAGTTTTCAACTGAAAACCGCCGTCTCCAAAAGGTTAAGAAAAAAAAATGTGTAATTTAAATATATTCCGCAGAAACGCAGAAATACCATTTCTCAGTAATTAAGATTCATAAATTAACTCTGACCTAATGTTTGAAACTTATGTAATTAGCTATAGACTGATAATTAACTAAATTGAATGCATATGCGTAATGAATCTTGAAAACTAATACGTCCATTTTGAACTGCTTGTCTATGTAACTGCATCTGGTATTATAAACACACAGTGATTGGAACTTACCAGCAAATTATGTTGTTTGCTTTAGCACTTTAATTGTGAAATTGTTTGGTTTTTTTAAAAAAAATATGCTGAGATTTTATATAATGCTAATTTATTTAAAGTCTTACTAAACAATTTAAGAAAAATATATAGGAAAAATTCTTCACAGTAATAAAAAAAATTGTGAGATCTGCCTAATGAAAGCGAGGTTGAAGGAATATTGATATTTTTGAGGAGAAAAAAAGCTAAAAAAAACCAATTATTCTCATAAAAAAAGTTTTTCTTAAATTTAGAAAATATTGTTTGAAATTAAGTAAAATAGAGTTATTGCAAATTGTTATAAACTGTTTTAAATGCTCAATCAAACTATAACAAATTTTGTTCATTGATACATCTGTGTGAATATTGTCACTTATATAGTTTTAGTTTAAGAACAATATGTGACAAATGTGTTTGAGTCAATACTAGTACAAAATAAGTCTGTAATAAATAATGTAAGAAAATAATCATTTCACTCTATTTTCGTTACAGAACTATTACATTCGTTTTAGATTTATAGACATTAAGTAACAATAATAAAAAAAATTATTTAAAAAATATAATGAACTATTTTTGAGAGTATTGGAATACAAAATGAAAGCATTTTTTTCTCTCTCCTTCAATGTTACATATAATAGGTAAACATTCCCTCATTTCTTTTATAAAAATTATAATTACAACTTAGGAAAAGCAAAATCAAACGAAATATATATAATTTTTCAATGCACTTTAGTATTTATTATCATTATGAATTTTTTATAATTTTTTTTCTTTCTTGCGTATGTTTTAAGCACTTCTGTATTTTAATTTAAAGAAATGAAGCAACATTTTTTTTAAAGAATAAAATTAATAGGATTCTTCGCTTTTATGTTTTCTGTACTTGAAGCTTACTTGAAGTGTGCTTTTCCATATATATATATTTTTTTTTTTCAAATGCTCAAAAAATTCTCAGCACATGAATAAATATGAAAATAAATTCTTCATATTAATGACTCAATGGCGTATTTCTGTTTTAACATATTTTTATTCTTAATAATTTCAACGTTTATTTTAAGTTTTAGAGAAAATTTGCTGAAGGGGAATACTTAGAGTGCTCTTAAGCAAAGAAGAATTAAAAATTTCTTAATAAAATGCATTAAAATATATTTTTTCTTTTCTCTTTTTAAAAGTAAAACTGTATTTAAGTTGCATTGTATAATGCACGTATACTGCAGTCGTCATCAAACTGTGTTTCACTGAACCTTTGGATTCGACGAGGAATACCCAGAGATTCCAAGAGTCACAATAAAAAAAAAATTAAATTAATTTATAGATGTGTATGCAAAATGGATTCATGTTCTCTATTAAGTTTGTATACACACAATCATTTAAACCTTAACACTGTCATTAAGTAACTAAGGATTTTATTTATACATAATTACCTTAATTTGCAATAATTTTAAAATTTTTATTAGTATATAATTTAAAAAATGCGGAAAGGTGCATTTTCCATTAGAAAAATATTTAATTGTGTGCAAAACATTGTACTTTAGAGTGTAAAGTACTTTATGAACCCTGGGATAGTCAACAATCAAATATTTATAAACTAGTAGACTATATATATATATATATAATGTGATTGCAATTAATCTCAATAGACTTAGATTTCCACAGTTTGTGTAAAAAAAAGCTAGCCCATATCCCAGTTATATGTATAAGGTGACACTTGAATCACAGATTAATATTATTAATGAATAAATTATATTAAAAGAAGGTTTACAACGAATGCCAAAAAACGATGGTACTAGATGGATACTTACTGAATATGACTGCTAGCTCGGTGAAGGACGGACGTGCCAGAGTCAGCCTGCCACCTTAGTGGAGAGCGGACGTGCCAATGCTCACCCGCGCAAACTCCTTAGTATTTGTATTGTATTGTTTTTATGTATTTGTAACTGTGCCCAATTAGAATGTATAACCAATTAAAATTATTTGAGCTAGCTGCTGATGTTATTTTTGAGTACAGGTTACAGGTTAAATTTTTTTAATAATAAATGTTATACTTTTTAATTGCTTTTCAATAAAGACCCTACAACATCTTGATCTACTTTAATTGTTATTTAAAGATTTATTATTCTACAGTGGCGTAACGGAGAATATTATGTCTCCCCTGTGAAGTTATGTTTTGGGCCCCAAACCGTACTAGGTTCCGTCAGGCTTTGAGCCCCCTAGAATCCTTCCCCCATCGTGATGCTGGGAATACGGAGGTGTACGTTACGCCCCTGTTCTTGTAAATGTGTGTGCGGAATAGGGTTCCATGGAAGTACTTTCTAGTTCTAGGGACTCGACGAAAGCACCTTCTTGTTCTAGCGGTTCCGTGAGTTGAAAAAGTTTGAAGACCACTGGTATACAGTAATTATCGTTACTTAATATAAGGTAATTCGGGGGAATATGCCAGTTTGTTAATAGTACTTTACTGTGTCGATAGCTGGCAATTTGAGTCACGTGTGAAGAGTCTGATCCGACATTGAGTGTGACTTGTGAATTTTTCTGAATTAGTCGTATTTAATCGGCCTTATTTTTGATCTTTGTGAGCCTTTAAAGTTGTGAGTACAACTTTTATAATATTCCGTTTCTCATATTTAAAGTCTATAAACATACTTCTTATTTAGCATTATAAGCGAGTTACGCGTAATGTTACACGTTCAATGCTAGTAGATTCGATAATAACACTGTGACAATAAGGAAATAAGCGTGTGTGGCCTTTTACCTCCATACTTAGGGGAAGATGCCACATGATACAGAATTAAAGGAAATAAACTTTGAAGTATGCTGTTTTTTTTTTTTTTTAAATTTTGAAACACTGCATACTAGTGTATACAATATAAATTCAATTAATAATAATAATTATTATTAATAATACTTAAATGCAAACAATGATAACTGATCTATCAACATGGATTGCCTCCGCCAGCACAAAACACAGGAACACAGACTTATTTCTTTGATCAGAAAACGCAAACCAACCGGGTGGAAGAATATTAACATCAAAAGTCTTAACTGAATTATAGAGGAGAATCAACTATGCGGGAAAAGGTAGGTAATATTAAAACAAATAGCAAGAAACCTTCGAAGAAACAGAAGAAAGAGACGCGTCAGTTTGTCTTCCTCAGCGGAGAAACTCCTCTAGATAGTATTGGTGAAAGTTTTGACGAGGACAATAATGACGATTTGCGTGATGTGTATAAAGAGTATTTTTATGATAAAAAAGGTCCGAAATGTGACTGGATTCAGTGCATCGAATGCAACATATGGTTGCACGAATATTGCAATGGCAATCATTTGCACTGAGTGAAATATTGAGCAGACTATCTCTCTCATTCGAACCTTTACTGTTATTATTTTTAGCAAGCTAATTATCAAATAATTTATTTTACATTATTATTTTTTTGTTTTTCTATATTTATTGTTATTCTATATTTAATTTTATAATGTTTACTTTATTTTTTATTTACTGTGATGTTGTTGCATCTTACTCCATGACTGGTGGCATCTTCCCTTATGTATAGGGAAATATGCCACAATTAAATGAATTTACTTAACATTAAATTTTTAATTTATTTTCATACTAAGAAGAGAATTAACTTGTATACATTACCAATTAAATATTGAAAAATAGACTGCGTTTCTTTCATGGTCTTGTTATTTCAATTTTCGGTGTAATTATTGAAAAATCCTTTAATGTGGATCCTTAAATGTGTAATCCCCGGATTTCCTTATATTATCTTTATTACTTAGTATTAAACTCCACACAAAGCTTCTTGGTTAAAGATGTATGAATTATAATGGTTTTCCATAAATTTGAATTTATAATATGCAGCTATTTATACATATTTCCTAATGTTAATTTATTAAAGACAATCAATGTATAAATATTTTTAAAAATATGATTGATTGTTAATGGCTTAGCAATGTTTTTAACTTTTGAAAGTAGTTCTAACTATTACTTAAGTTTAAGTATTATTAATTATGAATAATCCTTTTATAACTCACTTAAAATAAAATTAGGCGAGTGAAATCCAAACTAGTTATATTGAAAAAAATAACTATTTTATTAAGAAGAAGCATTTTGTTATAGCTTCTAGAAAATCTTTTGCACAAGCAAAGTTTCAAACGTATTTCTAAACATTTTCTTAATATATATATTTATTTTGAGAAACCTCTCTCTTGAAATTCTAATTTTTTTTTTATAATTAATTTACTCTATTTTTTTAAATTTTTTAAATTTAAATTTGACAAATTCTATACCTTATAAAATTTATATCATATGAGATTTGCATTATGTCACATTTCTCATGTGAAATCATTACTATTTCCTACGTAACATCTTTTCTTTCGTATTTAATTTTAAATTTTAAAAAAGAAAAAAACCGAGAATTTTCTTTTAAGAAACTTTTTTTCCCTTATAAAATTACATAAAAAAACAACTTAATTGAAAAATTACCCTTAGCTTTTGGCAGAAATCATTCATTATAATACAAAGAAAAAACTCAAAAAATTTCATAAGAATATTTCATTTATTTTAAGAAATATCACTCTTACCGTTAACCATTATGTTCCAAAATAACATTCTTCAGAAAATTCAAAATAAAGTTTATATTTGCAATAAAAGGAAGGTATTAAAACTCTCCGGATTTATATGTTGTGCCTCACACTTCATACCTTTGCATTTTTGAAGGGCCTTTATTCTTTTAAGAGCCATTTTCTTACCTGGTTTCGTATCCTCGTAGAAGCAACAATTCAAGTTTTGTCGAGGTATCAAGAACATCCTTTCATTTCAGAACATAATTTCTTTCCTAACTATTAAAGTAGAGGTAACAGACCAGCAAATCCAGAATTGAAAAGTATTATTGCGATATAATTTCTTAAATGGAGTGTTTGTAGCTCAACAAAATTGTCTTTTGGGATTATAATCCACAAGAAATTGTAAAGACTCTCATTGCTGTTCTGAGCTTTCCCATGAAAACATTTTCTTAATAGATTTGATAGCAAAGTTAATTATAAGTATTTTTAATAGAATTAATAACTGAATTTGAAAGATCCGGTGGTTTTTCTTTCAACGTTTCTCCAACAAACTCTGCGCTCTGGAAATCTCTTCTTTTTTTACCTCATTGATCTTGTTTTTCGCATGACAATTTCAATTTAATTAAAAATAATTATAACTCTATATAAAAGTACTAATAAAAAAGTTAAAAAGAGATCTAATTTTAAACACAAATGATAAAAAGACAGCAACTCGTTTAAATCAAAACAAACATTGCAATCAGTTAACTGCTGCCTATTTGAAGGCCAAATATGTCTATTAAAATATTTATAAAGTGAAATAAAGTTTAATAAACATAAAAATAATTCGTTAAATTATTTTAAAAGAATAAAAATCTCATTTTGCCGGTGAAAATCAACCGAAAATTCACACTTCCAGTTTTGATTTTGGCTTCCTACCTCAAACAAAAACAGATATAATTCTTCTTCTAATTGACTCAGAATTAAAAGCATTATATTTTTAGAAATCTTATTAAACAGGCTACAAAAATAGACTATAAATAAAAATTTTTGATTTTTTTGATGACAAGGATGATTTTAAACCAGTTGGATACCTTAAAACAATTTTATACATGTATTATAATCTAAATGACACTAAATATCACGAAAATTATCCATTTATACGCTTTTTTTAAAATCACGGTTCCAAACGTAGTCGTATACCTTAAAGTTACTTGAATAAATTCTTTGAAAAAAAATATTAAATTATTAATTTAACTTCATGAATCGTTGGTGGTCAATACATACTAAAAATAAAAAATAAGTAAATAAATAAAAGTTTCGAATGTACATAATATTTTTTGAACTATAGAACTCTCAAAAAAATTTCTAAATAGAAAATAGCATTTTTTAATAAAGATTTATTTCCAACATTTTCTTTGGAAGTGAAAAATAACAATTTTTCTTCATTTGCAGTATCCAGAGGGAATGAAACATAGCGAAGTACTTCAAACATGATTTTGGCAAAGAGAGAGACAAAGGAGAAAAAAAAATGAAATAAAATCACTATTTTTTTCAAATAGTGATTTTTCTAGATCACTCTGTATTTCTTTTCATAGAAATCCTTGTCACATCCTCAAATTCAATCTTCTGTTATATGTACGTTTTTCTTTTGTATTTTAAACCGGGGGAAGAGTGTCGAAAATTGATGGTATATGTGAAATACGGTCTTTTTCCTGAAGTTTTGAAAGAAGTTTAAAGAAAATTAATGATCAACATTTTTTTTCGAAACACGTTAAAGCAACAATAATTCCTCACGTACCATGAAGAGAAATACGACTAACATTAATCACATAATATTGACTTAACAGAAGTAGTTTTTAAATATTCTATAAAATATTTAAAATTGTGCTACTTAAAATAAATTATTTCAAAGATTTGGGTTTCTTATATTAGAAATATATTTGACAAATATATTTTTTTCAGTATTAAAGGAGAAATGACATAAATAATGAGAATAGTTAAAATATAGCAGAAAATTCCATTTTTATTTTGATAATAAACCAGAAAGTTAGCAGAACGTTTTTAATATGGTTCAATAAATACAATTAATTTCTAAGAAGATGGTTTGCATTTCTGGCAATAAAATCAAATTTTATTACTTTATCTTTAAGTTTTGCCGCATTCAATATAATTTTGGAATATCCACTTCCTGAAGAAATACTATTTTGCACCATAAGGACTTTAAAGAGGCAGTTAAAGGCCTTTTTCAAATTGTAATAAGAAAAATAATTATGTGATAAATAAATAGATATCAATTTTAAAGTAAGCCTTGAACTTTATATGAATATTGCAATTTCTGAGCATATTTCAGACGAACAAGTAATATAAAAACATTCTTTTAACACAATTGCTAAGTAGGTCTATAAAGAAAAAATTCATTTTGGTTACTTTTTATAAAATAAATACAATTAATACAAGTATGTATAAACATATGACAGAATCACAATATTAGCTTACGAATAGAAAGCGATTTTCCTTGCAATTTTCCATTTTCTTTTCTATATAGAGTGTTGGATTATATTTTTTTTTACTGTTTGTTCCTTTTAATCGTTAATTAAATTTAATTATTCAAATAAAATTGTATAGTAAAAAAATCATGTTCTCTGAAATTAGGTCATCCCAAGTGGGATTCAAACGCACGACCTTAGAATTAGAAGTCCAACTTGCTAGTCATTGTGCTAAAGTAACACATTGAATGATTTTCTTTTCTGTATTAACTACAGAAAATTTTAACAAGATATATATATATATATATATATATATAGGAAGAGGGTGAACTAATAGTAAGAATTGAAAAATTGAAAAAGATTACTCGTTCATAATTATATTTTACACTATATCACTTTAAAGGACGAACATAGAGGAGGGGGCTGTGTTTATATTTACATTTTAAAAACTCATTATATTTACATTTAACTCGTTTTAACGGTAATTATTAGACAAGGCAGCCATGTAGTCGCGCATTCATACTCGGGTTCGTGCAGTGATGGGCCCGATTTCTAGAGCTACGGATGACCCCTCGTACAAAGAGATGATGCACATTGAGCTATTCAAAAGTCAATGTGATCACGTAGGTTTTAAAAAATACCAAAAGAGATTATGGTTAAAATTTACGAGGTCCTTTCCCAGTTGATCTCATTCAGCATCAAAGCGTGACGAAAAATTGAAACAATAAACATGTATTCACTGTCATTATTCAGACAAGAAAAGTTATAACGTAACAAAATTCAAGTATGTTTTGAGGTTTACAAATCCTTTTTATCTATTATGAGGTTTTTGAGTTCAATTTATGAAGATGGTACAAGGAAACAGATTGAAAATACATGTAGTTGATATAGATGTGTAAAAATATATATAGTAATTATTATATACTTAATAATTATTAATAATTAATATATTAAAATTAATTTTTTTATGGATTCAGTTATCTGCATATTCCAGTGTTTCTTAAGTTTTCAGAGTTTGCGACCCAATTTTCATTCATAATTTCATCACCTCCCTATAACAATAACATTATGTTGAGTGCAATGATAATGTACTTTAAAATAAAGCTACAATACGACCTTAATTATAAACCGTTCAGATTATCAAGGCAAGTAAGAATTAAACTTGGTATATATTACTTTTAATTAATAGATTTTTAAGTGTCAACGACTTTTAAGTACTAGATAATTTAAATAAATTATTTTTAAGTAATAGGATAAGTTTTATGTTACTTTTCCTTACTCATTTTGAAATTGGAGCAGATTCAATAAACATGCAACGTGTATTTTATTTTTTATTGTGTCAGAGTGTATTTTGTACTGCTTCATTTCAGTAAATAATTTTTTTTTTTAAGAAATAATATTTTATTTTTGACTTTTCGATATGCTTGCACTTTTCTAGGGGGTTGGACCTCACGGATTAAGATTCATTGGTCTTCGCCAATACATACACCACCTTTCTCATATATAACATCATTAAATGTTTGTACATGAAGTAAGAAGTCATTTAATATATTTCTTTATTTTAATGCAGATGAGCAAATCAACGGTAACAAATTTCTATTTCTTAAAATTAATGAAACATTTTTATATATATATATATATATATATATATATATATATATATATCATCGAAGAGAATATCTGATCGAAGAGAAATATGTAATTGGATACTTGTCGATTTTTATACGACAGTTGAATTTGAAATACATAAAAACCCTTATCTGGTTCAAAAAGTAAATAGTTTTATCGTATATATTTTTTTTTAATTCTTAGCCCTTCAAAATAATTCAGATGATAAGAAATTGTACTACTAAGGCATTATTTTTTTTTTGTTTTTGTTTCTGAGTTAAAATATTGTTCGTAAGTTCATTTATTATTTTTTTCCCTTTGAAATAAGAGTACTTTCATTTCTGCACTAACTAGGCAATTTGCAGTAGCGGTAAAAGTAGCAATCACAAAGGAAGGATCATCCATTTATTGTGGACATAAAAAAAGAATTCGTTCACACACACACACACAAAAGTTCGAAACACTTGAGAATCGAGCAGCTGTGCCATAAATAAACGTTTTCGTGTTAAAATTCTCACTAGTAATGAACAAAATGCTAGACAAAAGCATTGTTTATCGCCCATTAAGAACTAAATTTGTTTTATCTATAATGGTACACTAAATTCTGATTACCGGTTTTCCATAAAAGGAAAAATAATTCTTTATTATACTTCTTAACGTATTTAGAGTTCTTTTTCCTATATTGAAATTTACTTCAGAATGCTTTCATCGATAATTATGCATCTTAAAATTTTCGATTTATCTTCTTAAAAAAAAATCTTTCCTAATTTTTTTTTTCTTGACTGATGATTTGTGATATTACAAGACTTAAGTTTATCAATTCTAAATAAATTGCAATTAGCATTAAAGAACGTTGAAAGAGTCACCAGACAAATTGGAAATCGTGAAATTCTGGAATGAATTATACTAAGTTTTGTAATGTAGTTTTTTGTAATGTAAAAATCAGTAAAATAATGCAAATTTAAATTTTGTTGGGAATTTTAAAAAAGTTCCACGCATTGAATATTAAATTCATATCTCAATTTGAAGTAAAATGTTTTCGTACTTAATAAATTAGTTACAGTCACTCACACTATATTTATAACTGAACAATAAAATGAATTATTTTTCAAAGATAATAATATAATTAAGATATAATTAATATAAAGATATAATTAAGCTGTAAAAACAATTCATTTTCTTAACTGTAGCATCTATTGAGATATGATTTCGTTCAAAAAATACAGAAAAAAGTAGCATCCTTTGGCTTAAAGAAAAAAAAAAAACTAAACACTTAGAACAATGTCGAGATTTTTTTAAATGTTTAAGACTAGTACAATTATATTACAAAGACAAAGATTTTCCATGATCGTTATATGGATAATAAAACTGTGAAATAAATCTATGAATTTAGTTGTTTATCCAATAACTAAAAGGAAGAAAAAATTGGGATAAAATTAAATATAATGAATTTTAAGAAATAAACTTATAAAAAAATGAAAAAAATAGTATTAGATTTTATAAAAAGAGAAAATTTAAGCATGTTCTATCATTGCAGTTTTGTTAAACTGAAAATTGTTGCATGGTGATCCTTGGCATGATTAATTAATAGAAAAGGTTCATTATACAAACGGAATAAAAAATTACACCCGTTTAAATTTCTCAGTTTTCCTCGAATATCGAGAAAAATAGTTTTATATATAATATTTTAAAACAAGTTATCATATGAGATTTCCCTCATTAAATATTTTACTTAAAACAAACAATAAACTACTAAAAATAAATTTTCTCAGTAAGAATGTGATTTACCTATAAAAAAGGTAAACTTCCCAAGTTCTCATATTCAAATTTTTACTCTGCATGTTTTCAAACTTAAAAAGAAACGATTACTATGTATTCGGTTCTGAAAGAATAATTTTTTTTAAAAAAAATATTTACAATGAAAATAATAAGACTTGTCGAACAAACATATGAAAAAAAACATTGTAAAAAAAAAAAAAAAAGTTAACAAATTTTATGGTACTACTTATTCAAATTTTTCTATACATCTAGTTTTTCGATAATGCTGTTTAACAATATTAAGTTTATTCGAAAATTAAAACTTATATATCCTTTTTAAATGTATATTATTATTATTATTATTATTATTATTTCTTTTAAAAGTAAGTTTTAATTGACTAATAAAAATAAATTCTAAATACATGATTTTAAAAGTGTTTAATATAGTCTGAATATACGATGCATTAATGTGAAAAATAAGTTCCAATACATAAGGAACACAATCGATAAATATCATGATCCATGATTTTAACTTGTGTAGTTTATGCCAAAAAATTTACATGTATCATTTAATATGTTGCCTTATAAAAATGCAACATTTACTATATATTTTTTAAAAAATTTGATATTTAGTACACAATTCTAAGAAAATGTGGTATTTAATAAATATGTCACTTACAATTTGATGTATAAAGTATGATTAAGTGAATAACTACTCTGCAATGATCAGTAAATTATAAATTCGGATCTTAATGTGCAGTTTACCTTTTATACTTTAATTATTTTTATAAAATGCCTGCATTAATTAGAAAGTGTTTCCATTAAAACATGCATTACAAATAATTTTATTTAAAATGAGAGTTCTTTGAATGTTTCCCTCATTTTAATGCAGCTTTAATGAATCAATCCTATTACCAACCTAGAAATGTTGACTGTATTTGCTAAAAGCTAGTAGTACTAACTTACTATAAAATACGCGCAGCTAAGCATTTAATGCGTTACTTCAGAAAAGTAGATGACGTCAGTACTTAATATCCAACCTCTTTTAGATGTAAATGTACACAACATAAGGTCTTACCTTCATAAAACTTGTTACATAACTAATTCCGCCTGTAAGATTAAGGGGAAAAATATCTTCCCCAGTAAATAAACATATATGGAGTGTTGTATAGAGAAGAAAAAACTCTCATTTTTATTTATATTTTATGTTAGTAGAGAATTAAGAATATTTTTTCTACCTTACTTGACAAGAAATTTTACGTTTTAAATAGATTCCGAAGTTATTAAACAGTTTTAAACAGACCTTCCTGCTCAAATATAAAAAAAGGATTTTAAGGTACTCATTCGTTCCCTAAGATCCCACTCTTAGCTTATTAATTTTAAAGGTCAAAGGCCAATTTAAAACTAGAACATCCGTCAGTGTCTAGTGGACACCGGAACATGTTGAATACGTTCTCTTTTCCATATTTTTGAAGGAATTTTGAAAATGTTTCATTTTTTTTATTCTGTTTTTATAGTGATTACGCAGAAAAAGTTTTGTGGTTCTAGGTTGATTAGGAGATATTTAACAACTAAATATACCTTTAACGTCTACTGAAGTCATTTAGTCACCAAGGTAATTTATTATTATATGGCAGTTTATCATTATAAATAGCTGTCATTCAGCAAAATATAGTTCCCTAAGAAGATACCATTAGTAAAGCAAACTTCCGGAAGTAATACCGCAAATTTATTTTACCTTGAATGCAGTGTTAAAGGGTTCGCTGTGGAAAAATGTGTCAGTTATACAAAATTCATTGTATCTAAGTGTTTCTTTGCATAGCATTTGCTCATCTGCTATTACTTTCAAATTACGTAAGCGTAGGAAATTCGATAAATCTTGTAAATACTGAATTTAAAGGAATTACAAAATCTCTAAGACTCCAAAAGTGTGAAATTAAAGAGTGTAATGGAAATTAAACAAAAAAAAAAAATGTTTGTCTCTTTCATGAAAATGGTGTGCAGAAAATGTACACGAAAACTTGAATATAAGTGTATTCATTGCAAATGTTAGATATGTACAAAACATTACACATAAAAAGATAAAAAATGATGGAAAAAAAACTGATATTCTCACAAAAATTAGGGTTTTGCTTAATGTACTAAAATTTATGCATATTATTTTATTCCATTTTGCAAGATTAAGTAATTTTTTTTGTTATTAAGTCAGTTTTTAATTATATAACGGATAATAATGTCATAATATATGATAATTATATGATATAATATTAAAAAGTCTTAAAACTAAATCCTACTGAACAGTAATCCAGCAATTACTATTTTTTTTACACTTATTTTTCACATTTTATTTCACGTTGTCGAAATGGCACCAGCGGACTTTTAAGTTTAATTGAATTCGTAGACGTGTTAGTGCTAAGCAGTTTCCCAAAGTTGCTTTCTAAACATCTCGCATAATCTTTTCAATATAGGTTTGCCATATATTCACTTTTCGCATTTGAAGAATATTATACTCTTCTGCATATAAATTAAAACAACTCGAAAATAGCCATATTTTTATCTAAATTAAAATTAAAGGGCTGTAACCCTTAAGCCGATGATAGAATTTTTAAAAATTCAAAGAGATAGGGCTAATTAGGGCTAGAACTAATACATTTGTTAAAAATAGCATCTCTCCATCCATCAATCAGCGAGAAGATATTTGATATATTTCTGTTTATACTCCCTTATAGTTAGACTTTCTTCAAACGTTCTAGTGCTAATTTGTAATACTTTGTGTCCTTAAGTAAACGTGCTTTGCCAAGATTGCCAGATGATTTTCACTTCATATAAAACATTGAATTGTTTCCTAAAGTCTTCAACAGAGACCTCGTTGTTTTGTATCACAGATCCATGCAGATGGGCAAATGATCGAATGATTTTGAATATTTTGGTGATTTCTTAACTCATCGGCTGAAGCAAACTGTTTGTTTTAAGGGTAAAGATTCAATTTCTACATATGGGTCAACATTAGTTAAAACTGCAGACAGACGACCTGGTGTGTTTTCGATTATAAGCATCTCTTTCAATGGAATCTGATTAGATTGGTAATAACGTTTTATATACGAATACTTTAGGTATAAAATCGATGAGATTTAACTCCAAATTTTCGTAAGTCAGGTTGGCGTAAGTCGAGGTATTACTGTATTAACATATTTCATATGAAATAATTTGCACTCGAAACTTCGAGGTAATTGGCTAATTTTAGGCATGATTCCTAATTTTTTAATAGAATGCATTTGTGAAGTTAAAAACAATGTTTATATAAAAACATATTGCATTAGTTTTAATGTACGAGTACACTGATTGAAATAATTAACTATTATATAATGAATTTGAACTTTATCCTAATACTGCATGATCTTATGTTTCTTGTCAAACCAAATGAAAGAATTTGAAGTATATAAAATTGCATAGCTCCTTTCCTCTTGCTTAATTGCAATTTGTATTAAATACTGCTGCTGCAAGAAAGGTAAATTTTATCCAAATGCATTATCATGAAATCCCTCTACGTCAAATTGTTATGAAAATAATTTCATTCGATCTATTGTAACATAGAGAAAATCATGGTTCCAGCCTGTTGAAGATGCTCATTAAAAGTTGTATATAATTTTCTATAGAAAATACAATACAATTAAAAAGGGAAGTATTTTATATGATGTAAAGTAATATGTTTATTTCAGTAAATTTCATTTCTCATTTTGAAATTATCAAAAAACAAACTGATTAGGCTTTCATTATAAATTCGACTTCATTTTGAATTAGATAGGCTTTCTAATAAAATAAAAAAAGCAGAAATAACAATAACTATATTGCTTAAAATTAAAAAAAAAGTTAAATATAATGAAACAGTTTTATTCAATTAAAATGTCCAGGAAAGTTTAATAATTAACATGCCCATAAAAGTTCGCATCATAACTCGTTAATGGTAAACCTTGAATTTCAGCAAAATGCTTTTTTTTAAAAAAAAATCATATTTCATATTAATTAATTTTACAAAAATTAAACATTTTCTTTGTGCATTTTACAATTTTTTAATAAAATCAGATTTTATGCATGAGACGGTTAAAAAAATATTTAAAGGATAGAAAGATTCAAATATAGGATATAATAGCATAAGTGATAAAACATATTTTTCAATGCAAACATTTTGATGATAATATAAGTTGTCAAAACTTCAGTCTTTAAAATTAATATATAATTAATAATTTTTCTCCTTAAAATAATTAATTGATTGTCCTCTCTTTGATCAAGCAATGTAACTCAAGAAGTAATGAGACACAAAAACATATTTCTCTCGCATTACTTTTCAAAAGTAAATTTTATAGAATTAGAATCAAAACGCTATGAGCACACATCTATTAATTACGTACAACTCGCAAAAAAAATTCTTCTGTAAAACTGTTATTTTTTTCAAATATAAAAAAGTATGCTTCTGAAATATTGTTATAAAAATCTTGAAATATAATTTCAATCTATTAAAATGAATTGTGAAAATGATTTATCTGGAGTACTATAAAAAGACTCTTCTCTCAGAAGGGGATGTAACAAAAGCTAAGCCTTATTTTATGGTACTATTTTGAAGAATATTTTTTGATTGAAAATTATTCAGAGTTAAATTTTTTTTTTACAGAATCAGAAAAAAAATTACATTTGCTCTAACAGGTAGAGAAAGACGAAACATTTTTTTTAATATGTTGAAAAGACATACGATTACAGAGAAAGGCTTCCTAAGAATAAAATAGATATAATAAATAGGGATTTAAACAAATAAATTGACTTCCATGCATGTGATATATATATATATATACACTGGTGTGCAAAACATAAGCAACAGGTGGGTTTATTGCCATAACTTCACGAAAAATCATCTGAGAGACATGAAATTCTGAAATGAGGGAGAGTATTACGTACGTAAAGGATGACGAAAGCATCGGCGCTGAAAAAGGAATACAACGCATACGGTATGGAATCAAACAAAAACAAGCTTTATTGAACGACTAGTATCGTGACTCATGATTGTCTATCCAACAGGAAGAACAACAAGCAGATGTTCCTTAATATGGTATTTGCCCTCCCCTTACTACAATGGTTGCTTTGCACCGTCTCCGCATACTCAGAACCAGCTGGTGCAACATTTCTTGAGGTAGGAGTGCCCATTCCTCAATCAACATCTGTTTGAGTTGTTGGTTGTACTCCGGATGATGTGAGCGTGTGGCAATACGTCTTCCCAAAGCATCCTACACATTTTCGATGGGATTTAAATCTGGGGAGCACGCTGGCCAATCCATTCGAG
>BMAV01003817.1:43852-54441 GCA_019973955.1 Trichonephila inaurata madagascariensis | reverse complement strand
TATATATATATATATATATATATATATATATATATATATATATTGTTCTACTGAGTATTGTACCATACTGTCCATGAATAAATCTTATAATAACATTAATTTCTCAAATATATTTAATAAGTATGTTTATTGCCTGCCTATAAATAACGTTTGCATTAAGAAGGCTTTTAAATACAATAAAAAATAGGTAGCTCAATTTTTAATTACAATGATACTAATAATTTGCAAATTAATAATAATATTGTTTGTAATTAAAAAGTTTATTCTGTATATGTAAATGATCATCACAAGCATGTGGTAACTGGTAATTTAAATATAATTAAATATAATACTTTTAGAGATATAATGTCCAATGGTACTAGTTTTAGATTAATGATCTCTAATAATAATAATGCTATTAAAAATCAAATTTCTAAAGATATTAATAAATTCATTACAAAATTAGCTTTTAAATACAGCCTTCCTATTGTAGCTTTTAATGAATTTAAATGCAAAGTATTAAATGAGCTATTGAAGATTAACTATAAAACTGATAATGATATAACTTACAATAATATTAAGAACCAAATTGCAGACCTACAAAAGAACTTTATTATTGTCTTATGTCTATAAAGTACTGGGTAATTATGCATTTTTTTGCAAATGGTTTTATACTAATATGCTAAACAAACATTTTCATATTAATTCTGCTTTTATAAAATCTAATTCAAGCAAAAGATAAATTTTTAATCGAATCTCTGCTTTTTATAAAAAAATAAATTTACGTATTTTGGATATTAAATTCCTTGATATTTTCCTAACTCCTAAATTTGATAAAATTCCTGTTAAATTTAGAACTATTACGAAAGGTTTTAAAACTTATATTACACTTCTGGGCAAAAGGCTACAAAATATTATTCAATCTACATTAGACAAAATTGTTAATTCTATTATT
This sequence comes from Trichonephila inaurata madagascariensis, assembly GCA_019973955.1. Lineage (NCBI taxonomy): Eukaryota > Metazoa > Arthropoda > Arachnida > Araneae > Nephilidae > Trichonephila > Trichonephila inaurata. Next base: position 53,507 of record BMAV01003817.1, on the reverse strand, counting down.
GTTAAGAATAGTATGGCAGTGCTTCTCAAACTGTGGGGCGCGCCCCCCTGGGGGGACGCGATAACCTTACAAGGGGGGCGCGAGCATATCGAGAATAAAATATTTAAAAATAATTAATTTACTCTGGAATGAATTAAAACAAAATACTTTCAGACATAATAAAAAATGCACTTTTACTCTGATATAATTTTTAGGCGATATTAAGTCATCTCTCTTTCAAAAAAAAACTTCTTCAATACCTAATTAGTTTTCTTCGATCCTATAACCAAATAAAAAATCTTTTATTTGATTTGCTATAATCCCATGATGAGAATTTTTTTATTAAGTTTTCTTTTTAAATCTAACATACTACTCTTTCAGAGAAAAAAACAAATCCCAGACCCATAATCGAAAAAATTTAGGAACATAAAAAATTCATCACTGTGATTATTTTTGAAATACTGCACATTATAGCTGTAATCTGTTTTTGCTGATAATCTGTTTGACCTGCTAAGTTATTGATACAGTTAATTATGACCTCTCTCTTATATGTGTTGGTTTCTCATTCAAGGAAGTTGAAAGTAATGTATTTCTCTGTTGCGCTCTTTTCCATGCAAAAGAGTTTTATGATATTTGGAAGAACACGGAGAGCCCTTTGAAGGATTACTTGGCCAATACTTATTTTTATGAGTATTCTCAAACATATAAAGCATAACGAAAAACGATTTTTAACAGTAACATACATAATGAATACACTTTTTACCCGGAAGTGTTCTCGCGGGACACACAGATCACGAAATAGGTAATTCTGTCAAAACTGTTTGTTACCAAAGAAAAATTGAAAAGTCCTTGAAAGTAGGTAAGTTTACTTTCTCTTAATTAAATTATTCACTGGAATCACGATTTGTATCATGTACAATAAAATAATTATATTAAAAAAAAAACGGATTGTGGTTTACTCAGTAACTCCACTCGACCGTATCGAGTGCGCGCCTGCTCCCGGGTAAAAGTCTTTTTGCTTTAAATATTAAAAGTAGTACAAATATTCTTGAAAATTTTATATTATTGTTCATTACTTAACGTCAATTATAAATGCTAGTGAGGCTTAAAATTACAATTCGCTTAAAACTAATTATAATTTGAGCACTCATTTTAAAAAAACATTTTACATTGTTGTAAACATTGTCGCGCACTTGGTTTTACTCTCCTTACAATTCGGCTATTATATCAATAATGTTTTTTCTTATAAATGAACTCGTGGAAAGAGCGGGCACTTCAGCCGGTATGCTTTTAATGTATCAGTGTGTATGTGTGCTGCACAGAGTATTTTATAACTAATTAATTAATACTAAAGTAAGAATTGGGCTTGTCTTGCAAAGCTAAGTTTTTATAAGAAATGCTTATAATTAGAAATTGACTCTCTGAGTTCTTTTTCTAAATTTAGCTGATATCTATATTTTGTCTTCTAAGCAGCCACCGCATTTTGCAATGTGTTCAATTTAAAAATGAGAGAAAGGTAAAATAACATAATAATTATCCTATTACTTATTTTTTTTTTTTTTTTTTTAAAAATTATTGCTAAAAAATTAATAACATTATTATAAAATTTTGTTTACGTTACTTTTAAGCAAAAAAAAAAAAAAATAAGTAATAGGATTATTATTATTTTATTTTTCCTTTGTCTCTTTTTTTTTGCTTAAACGTTCCTTTTACAAAATTTTATACTTATGTTATTAATTTGTATGGTTTATAATTAAAAGATCGCTTACTGTAGCTTTAGCGTCAAAGTGCATTATTATTGCATTCAGTATATTATTAAAGTATAAGAGGGGCGCGATAAAAATTGTGATTGAAAAGGGGGGCGCTAGTATTTCAAGTTTGAGAAGCACTGTAGTATGGACATTATTAAGTACATGCAAGGTAAAAAAATTATTTCTATGTATACCTATGATTTTGAAGATTTATTTAATTCCATAGATATAGAAGACATGTTTAAGATTCTTAAAATAGCATATAGCAAATACTTTTTAAATAGAATATTAAAATATAATAAATATATTTCTATTATAGAATTAGTATTAAAAGAAAATTATATTTTCCATAATAACGCTTATTATCAGCAAATTAAATTTTTACCACAAGAGGGAACAGCTAGCAACTGCTTAGCAAATATCTACTTGCATTTTTATGAAAATGAAAGTATTAGTTATGAATCTTGTTAATTTTAGATATATAGATGACTTAATTATATTTAGTAATATAGTAGACTTTGTTCCTAACCTTAATTATTATCCCCACTACTTAAAATTAGTAAAAACTAAGTATAATAATGAGTCAGCTAACTTTTTGGACCTTCAATTAAAGGTTAAGAATAATTTGCTATTAAGTAATATTTTTGATAAAAGAGACTCATTTGATTTTTACATTATAAAAATGCCTTTTTGGGGTAGTAACCTACACCTATTAGTATTTAGAAATATTATCTTAAATTTTATATAAAGAAATAATGATTTAGTTACTGATAACATTTTAAAACAAAGTAATTTTGTGAATTTTTGCAATAATTTTCTTAGAATACAATTATCCAAGTAAATATATTTGTAGATATATTTCTATTTCTAATTAAATATATTTTTATCTTATTTCTTTATTTCATTTAAAATTCCTTTTATTTAGTTTATTTTAAAAAAAAATATTTAAAAGAAAACAAAAAAAAAAATAAGCTCTTATTTTAATTGCAATATATCGATTATTATATAATCATCCAAGTTTATTTACTTTGTAATATATTTCTATTTGATTTTATCTATTCTAAACTTTGTTCACTATCGTTTTTAAAACTTCCTTTATATAGTTTATTTTTAAAAATATCTTAGTTGTTTGTATAATTGCAAAATAAATATCCAGTTGGCACCACGAGTTTTCCTTCTCGAACAGTGGTTTCATTTCTTTTAAGTCATTCCGTGTTGGGTGTTTACTGTGGAAGGTTGAATTTTCAATCTCCAGTAATTATTTTACACATAAGTTTTTTTTTTTTTTAATTATTATTATTATTATTATTTCTCTTCTTGAGACATTTATTATTGTTCTCTTTTCTTAGCTTCATTTTAATATATTATCAGGTTTTTCTTCCACGTGTTGTATTAGGCTTAAATTTTCAACTTTTTTTCCACCTATTATGTCGAAAGATTCTGCTGTACGGGAAAGGTTGGATCCATAAAGCATTGCTAACCCTGATTCGCTGGCCTAATTCAGCGATAGCTTTAGAAATCATAATATGTCTCCAGTTTAGTCCAAAGAGTTTTTTGTTTCTACATTTGTTTGACTGGTGAATTCCAATTTCTACCTGTTTTAGCATTGTAGGTTTTAGTACTTCTTCACTTTTATTTTATATTACTATATATATATATATAGTATAATAAAATAAATTAATAAAACACAAATTGTAAATTCTAAGCTAAGAATGAATTAAATAGATTTAAAAACCTTAAAAACCAATCCAAAATATAAGTAGACATTTAAAAAGTCAATAGACCAAAATGGAAAACTACTATATTTTCTAGAGCTGCCACTGAATTAGGACAGTGTAATAAGGTTATGCATGCTTTACAGGATCCAACATTCCCTTCCAGCAGAAAATTTTGACATAAAAGCGCAATAAAAATTGAAGGGAAAACTAAAGGACTATTTATAATAAAAAAAACTGAATTGTGTGCCTATTGTAATACAATGTACAATGTTGCATATTGAAACAAAAAATAAACAAACAATATGAATTTTACTTACAAAAGTTCTTAAAATTATCGCATAATAAAATTAAGAGTAAAAGAATGCAACTGTCAACTGTCTCTAAGTATGTTATTATCTCAAAAGAATGGCTATGTAACCCTTAATTTAACTTTGGTGCCATCTACATTGCTCTATAGCAATAAATGATAAACTACTTATTGTAAGTGAAAAGGATAATTGAAAAGAAATTGATGAAAAATGTAAAATCTATTTGTTTATATTATTATAAAAATATATGAAGGGAAAACTATTTAGATAGTCACATTGTAAGCAAAAATTGTAAAATTTATTAAAATTATAATAGTGTTCTAATTTGTCTCTCTCTATAACTAAATCATTATTCTTTTGTATATAACATTTCTAAAAATGTATAAGTACGTAAATTGCTATTAAAGTAAAGTAATTTTTTTAATGTTAAAATTAAAGGCTTAGATTTTATCATATATATTAGTTTTTAAATAATTATTATCTATATTTAAATGCAGATCTAACAATTTTTTTTACCTAATTAATAGTTAGTTTCTAATTCCAGATACTGAGAATAAAAACTAAAGTTAGGTATATTTTTAGTTTTTTACTAAGAACAACACATCATTTTAGTACTTAAAATATTATTTTTTTATTGTCTATATTTTCGTTTCCATAAAAGTGAAGATAAATTTTTACTAGATTATGACTTGCAGGCTCTTCTTGAGGCAGTGCCTTATTCGGTTATAAGAAAAACAACTGTGAAAAATATCCTTTTCTGTAAAAAATAATTGAATAATTGTAAAGTAATTTTCATATTTTGTTAATTTATTTATAGAATATTTAATACAAATTTATTTGAGAACTTTAACCATATCCTCTATATCTACATAATTAAAAATATCTTCAAAATCCTAAATATGGATAGAGTTAATCATCTCTCGCCTTACATAAGAGTAATTAATATTTACTAATTGTATTAATATTAGAAGTATTAGAAAGTTGTTCTAACATTTCCTGTATTAGCTTTTGTAATATTTTATCAGGTTTTGTGATGTATATTTTATAACCATTAGAGTTACTGTTCTGAATTTAATGGGGTTCTTATGGAATTTATATATAGGAGTGGGAAAAATGCGTGGAATTTTTATGTCTAAAATATTCAAATTCAATTTTTAATGGAATTCAGAGGTACGGTTATGTATTTCTTTTACAGCATGGGCATATTTTATAAATGTATTGTTGTTATGAAAGTAATTATTAAGAATATTATCATAGTAACTTACGTACTGTTGCAAAATTACCAGATATCCCTTATCTACATTAACACTTATAAAGTCTCTTTGTAGATCTATAATTTGAATTTTTTTTAAATTTCTTTTAAAGTAAACATTTTCTCGATATGTTAAGTTAAGAGTCATTAGTTCTTTGTTATCACCTAGTATTTAAATTCATAAATAACTTCAAGCGGATTGCACAGTTAATTGCTAATTTGGTGACAAATTTTTCAATAAAGTTGATTTTTAATAATTATATAATTATTAGATATCATCAGTCTAAAGGCTGTACCTTGTTACATAACTTTTCTCAGTACATTGTCTTTAACAATAATTAAGTCTCCTGTTATAACATGCTTATTATGTTCATTTAGAAATTCAGAATAATTTTGACAGTTATAAACTATATTATCATTATTTTGTAGCTCACATATTTTATTATAATTAAAAATAAATCTACTAATTTTTATTATATTTATAGACCTTCTTAATGCAAACATTATTGTTAAGTATGTATTGTACACGCTTATTAAATATGTTTGAAAATTTAATGGTATTGTACGATTTATTCATGAAGAGTATGGTACAATGCTCTGTATAACTTTCTTCGATGTATTTATGTACTATTTTGACTTTATGCATGATCCTTATTATATCTTTATTAATATCCTTAATTATATGCAAGACATGGCAACCTTTAATATCATTATTTTTAAGGATATATGAAGTATACGTTATTTCTTTTTTGTTCATTCCAAGCATGAGTATTCAATGCTTTGATTCTTAAATGCCATTTCAATGTTGATATATAAATCTTTAATTTTAGAAACTATATCATCTGGTAGTTAACTAACCTTTTTCTTACTATTTCTTCTTTTTATTCATTTAACTTTTAAACTATTATCAATATTATTAAAAATATTCCTTATCATAATTTTGTCGAATGTTTTGTAATATATTTTGTCCAAAATGTGTGGTATTCAAGCCATATGGACATATATAACGTTAAAATATTTCATAAAATTATTTTCCCACCACAGTCTAATTTTAACATTTAGGAATATTCTAAGAATGGGAGCATTTATATGTTCAAAACCGTGTAGATGAAAATATCTAAGTTCAATTTAATTTTTATTTTTGTAATTTTTGGTATTTGATCTATGAAGATTTATATGTATATTAATGTTACATTAGTTTTTCGGCCAATATATTTGAAATTGCATTTTTTACAATTCAACTTATATATACATTTGAAGCTTTTATATAAGAAGAAGTAGGCGTAGCATCATATTGCTCATTACTTAACATTAGATATGTTTTGCATCTACTATTATAGAATTTATTGTAATAAAAATAATTTATGTGCTGATATTGCATAGTATCATTATAATAATTTTTATTGTTGAAATTTGTTTAAGTAAGTGTAATGATGTAGGAATATACTTATTATTATACTTATTCTGAATGTGATTTCTATCATATTTATAATAAGAACAATTGTTATGTTTGATAAAGCTGTATTCCAAAAAGTTCTAGTCTTGTGGGATTTCAAATTATTACTATATAGTAGTGTTAACTAATGAAAAATTTGAACTACGATTCATGTGATTCATTGTATCTTCTTTTTCAAAATCAGTATATCTCGAATAATAACTGTAATAAGAATCCACTAAGAAAATTGAACAATAATATTCAAATGTAAAGAACTATAATAGTATATCGAATCAATACTACAGAAAACTTGAAAAAGGCCTTTACTCTAATCAGGAAATCTGTCCAAAATAGTAATTGATATCCATAGAATATCTAACACTCCATTTATTGTAACTCTCTAATGCATATACCAAAATAATGTATTATCAAACAAAGATATACTATAAAACGTATATCGTAGCCAATCACTAAAAAAAGTATTTTTAACTATTATCATAATTATTTTAGAATAAGTAATTAGAGTGTAATATATGATTAAAAATACATATAAAACAAGACATATTACTGGAACAAAAGGTATTTAGAATACTAATAATATAGTCCCCAGAAATAAATAGAAAATAAAGGAAAATTCAAAAAAGATATAAAATAAGAACAAAAAAATAAATAACAAAATTAATCCAAAAGGAATAAAATAAAGTAAAACTATTCATTACAAGTCTAAATTAAATCAAATTAAATAAAAAATTCTAGGATAATATAAATGTGATAAAAATACAGTGAAATAACAAAATATATAATCCATAAGAAATTCGGTACAAATACAACTAAAGAAATGTTAACAGAGAAAAAGTATTGAAAAAATAACCATACGTTGTAACATTTTTTTAGAACACTAGTTATAAGCATTTTGCTAGTAAATAACATACAAATGTGCATTATCTAACAATACTAACATTATTTGGTGCAACTCAGCCTAAAATAATGCCTGAAAATCCATAGCATAATAAAATAAAAAAATAAAAGACAAGTTGTAAATCTTAAAAGCTAAGAATGAATGAAAATGGATTTTAAAAACCCATAAAAAGCATGCAAAACACAAGTAGACGTTTAAAAAGTCAATAGTCCTGTAGTAGTCCAATAGTCAAAAGTCCAACTATTCAGTTTTCTAGAGCTGTCACTAAAGTAGGCCAGTTAAATAGGGTCCAGCTTGATTTAGAGTGTTAGAAAATATACAATTGGCTTAGGGGACCAATTTCCTCAAGTAAGAGGGAACTTCTATTCGTAGGTTCGATGTTTCCAAATGATTTCCTTTACTTGTCTAGGCAAGTAAAATCGAGCAATTTTAAAGTGGGCCACTTTTTATTTTAACATGATAACGCCACATATCCTTTAAAACCAAAAATAACAGTTAAATCTAGCACTAAAAAGTGATGATCAAAATTGTGGAAACTTTTTTTAAATTTTTATGTTTTTTAAGTTTGTATGCTTATAGAAATTTTACGTCCCACAAAATGCAAAGTATTTTATATCATTTTAAAAAGAATTTAATACTGGATTCAAAACAAAATACATAATTCAAGTATTTGCAATGTAAAAAAGTTGTTCTGCAATAGATATTGATATGCATTAGATACTAATGATAGAAGTGATTTAACAGAATTTATTAGGGGTAGACTTACATTTTAATTGCAGCATTACATTGATGTTTCATTGAGCTGCAAATAGATTGACACTCTTCCTTCATTACCACATGATGCCATGAAACATTTGTATCCTCAATTAGTTCATTTTTATTTCATGGGTAACCTCATTCGAACAAGAGTTTTCAAACGGTGCTACAAGTTTTCGATAGGATTTAGGTTAGGACTATTTTATGGCGATGACAACAATTATATTTATTCAAAAACCAATAGCGTATAAAAGAGTAGACTGGACACACGTTACACGTGAAAGTGGTATTTCCTATGTTAAAATTACATAACAGTTAGGTAGTTCAGTGATGACATCTGGAGACTGAAAGTTTAGTTTAAGGTGTCAGAAGACAAATTTAATAAAACAATAACAGGAAAAAGATGCGTCACATTTGTTAATGACCAAAGAACAAAAATATTATAAGATATAAAATAATTTCATAGACAGCCATCAGAAATGATCTGAGTGATGATGGTGTTTCTGTCAGTTCAGAAACAATCAGGAGTAGATTCACAGATGTAAGAGTAAAAGGTAGAATTCCACGAAAAAAGCTATATCTCAAATCATAGAAGCGCTAAAAGGACTACAGCTGGCAATGGAATACATTAATTGGACAAATAATTATTAGTTCCAAGGTATATGGATGGACGAAACTAAAATATCATTAATCGGTATAGCGTAAAATATGTAAGACGTAAAACAGCATGTCCTCACTGCATCCAGGCAACTGTGAATTACCCATATAGTTTTATCATTTAGTCATGCATATAAGCAGATGGTATCAGTCGCCTTCATATCATCGATGGGACACGGGATATCATAAAATACATTGACACCATTCTAGAACCCAAACTTCGGCCTTGCATCAGGGATCTATTTACCAGCAATGCTTCACTTATTTTTCAGCAAGATTCTGCATCTTGCTGCACAGCAAAGTAATTGAACGACTGATATAGTTCTAAGATCATAGAGTTGTTGTCATGGCCAGGAGAAACAGTCTTGAACTCAATCCTATCTAAAACTTGTGGTACCGTTTGAAAACTCTTGTCCAAATGAGGTACTCATGACATAAAAATAAAATAATTGAGGATATAATTTTTTTCCTGGCATCATGTAATAACGGATAAAGAGCATAAAACTATTTTTAGCTCAATGAATCATCGATGTGAAGCTGCAATAAAAAAAAAGGCAATCTCACCAAAATCTGATGACTCACTGCTAACATCAGTATCTAATGTATATCGATAGTTATTGCAGCATAACATTTTTTACGCTGCAAATATATGAATTATGTCTTTTTTATTTGAATTCAGTATTAAACTGCCTTTAAAATGATATAAAGTACTTTGCATTTTGTGGAACGTAAAATTTTCTATAAGAATATAAACTTTAAAAAAAGTGTCCGCAATTTTGGTCACCACTGTATACATTCATTTTTATTTCACACATTTTTTTTGTCTCCGTCACACCTTTCGTTAATATTTCCCAACCATCTGTCCTCTCGTAAATATATA
>BMAV01003817.1:15082-37843 GCA_019973955.1 Trichonephila inaurata madagascariensis | reverse complement strand
ATTTTGATATTTACACCAAGAATTAGGACCTATAGGACAAAAACTGTGCAATGGTTCTTCGTCACTTGAACGTATATGGAAATATACAGCCCAAACAGCTTTTCGCATATCCGACAGGCATGTTTTATTTTGTCGGATTGCATTTCCATAGTATGTTGTGATTAAGTCGATCATTCTGTCGGTCAACCTTCCCTTTCCACCAATCGACTTCCCATCACCGAGTTTGGATTTCATTTGTTTTAATTTTCGTAAACGAGTTCCCATTCGTTTTTGAACATGTCCAACACATTCAATTTTTGAAACTGTGATATCTTCTCCATACGGATTGGATGCAGTAATAGATGAGAATGTTTTGGAATCGCCATCCCCAATGTAAGATGTATATCTCACAGAACGATGACTTATTGAACGCTGAAACATACGAACCATTCCCACAGTCTCCATCATGCCAGCTGAGCCATTGTGGTTTTTCAAACATTCTTTAACGTGAAGAATTTTCCACTTTTTGTAAGCAGGTGACCCTTTTCTTCGTTTCCAAGAATCACATCCCTTACAGAAAGAAGACATCACTTCCGCATCAATACACTTTCCTGTTTTGTCTCCTATAACAGCACACACACCAACACGAGAAGAAAAGCCACGGGTTTTCCACGTTCCATCTCCACTAATTATTATATCAGAAGAATTTGTCAAAGTTACCTCTTCCAAAGCTGCACTTTGCATTGAAGCTTCTGCAACTTCTTTACTACACAATTGCAGTTTGTTTATAATATTATTATAGGATTTTTCAGCAACTGGAGGAGGAAAGTCCATAACACCACAGAAAGTTGTCATTGCTGCGTGACCCTGTCCAATTGTCCTCATTGCGTACACAAAGCGTCTGTTTATTTCTGGAATGTTTTTTCTTGTACCCAGCATTTTTGAATTTCTAAACGAACATAAGTCTTTACAGTTCTTGCATTCAATCGAAAAAACACTAGACAAACCTCTAACACATTTTTCTGTGAGTTCAATATCTCCACCACATTTTTTGCAAGAAGCAAAGTTTTGAATGTTTGTAAACATAATAGTTTTATCAAACACTCTATAGCCATCAAAACCGTCATCATGTTCAAAAAAAGATGAATCAATATCTTGCAACTGAATCTTTTTTCCAGATGCACTGTTGTTTAGTGTTTCATCCACACTGTGTACAACTTTGCACCTCGTGTGCATATTACCAGTAAACTTCCTTTTCTTGGGACGTTTACCAGATGGTCGTTTGGCAGATTCAATCGAATTCATCATTCAAAAGTTTTAAAAAAATTAATATTTTTCCTAAAACTTATTTTAGAATAAGATACTATGTGAAAATCAGAAAACGAGCGAGTATAGAATCACAAATCACATTTTCAAAACAAAACAGCAGTTTATAAAGTAAGTAGAAGTTGTAGTTAATGTTCAGAACAATAATAATAATATTTGAGGCTTAGATTCAAGCATTTGATAATAATTAGAATGAAAATATTAGAAACAGAGAAACGCAGCTGTCACCAGCGACATGACAGCTGTCACCCTGGAGCCGAAATGTAAACAATATTTAAATTACCTTTTCTGCTCTTTTTATTTTCTTAATAACTTCCGTGATATTGGGAATATCTGCATGCGGTTTCTTTTAAAAAACTCAGAAAGGTTTGCTCTATAAAATAAAATAATAATAAAAAAATCGATTTTCCGGAAATTTTAAAAGGTATATGACCCCTTAACTGCGATTTTAGTTTTTTTAAATCGCAAAGGTGACTTGCAAAAAAAGTGTAAATGCAATTTATATCATGAAGTTGGGGTATGTAAGGTTAATCGTAAAATCGAGGAATAATAGAAGGGGAATTTCGACAGCGAATACGTGCATCTTGAAATAAATTTAATATTCATATTAGAATCCAACTGGAGTTGTTGAAAAAAGAGCGTTGAAGCTGTACCGAGCTATCATGGTTCGTGAAGGGCTGGTACAAGGAGTTCCGATATCAGTTAAGTCATTTTAAACAGTTTTATAAATTAGATTATGGATTAGGATTTAAGATTGTTTCCAAGGTTATGCAATAAAGTTGTATATCATTCATAAAGTTATAGATTAATCCATTTTTAAGCTTATGTCTTTTCTTCTTCCCTACACCTGCGATCTCCGGGTCATGACATGTTTCATATGTAGAGAGATATATGTCTCATAGTAAGTGGTTAACCACTGTTTTAAATCACCACTTTGAAGACGCAAAAGCATCCAACACAATGAACACATTTAAAAAAAATAATGCTAAAGAGGTTTAAATATTTTTTTTTAAATATTTTGTCAAATATCGAGATATAAATAAATGATAGTTTTTGTAAGAACAAATGACAAATCAATTTAATTATTTTGATTATTTTAATGGTTTAAGCACTCAAAAGAAAAGCCACATTTGTTGATTTTATTTTTTTCACAAAGTATGTTGGTACTTATGATTTAGCATCACTGCATGCAAAATTAGACGTTAGAATATTTTTATTGTTTGGATATCATTGCATGATTCACGCGGTGCAAATCTTGATGCGATGACGCTATTACGTAAGTTTCATTCTATTAAACAAGCTTTATTACGGTAATACATATCGCAGCTATACAGAAATATAGCCTATTATTATAGCAAAAATATTACTTAAGTGATTATATTACAATTATAAAAATAAATTATATCAAATGAGATATATTTATATCTAAAGTCAAAATAAATCTCTAAAGATATGCTTTAAAAATTATTTTGTTTTGTAAACTGATCCGATAACGTGTTCATACCTTACTGAAAATAATTGACTCTTAAATGGCTAAAGTTGTATCTGTTTTTCAAGACGGACTACTCTGTATTAATCTTGTCGTAAATATGATTCAGGACTATCTCCGCCAGGGTGGAACGCTCAACTTTCTTATTTGCACTGACTCACTCTATACACTCCATTTTTTGCTCAGCGTAAACTCCACAGAAACACATGTTGTAGGCGTTCAGTCTATTCTGTGCTACCTAGACTGTGACATCTAATGTTCTTATGTTCGGGGCCATAGCGAAAATCTCGGCAATGATAGAGTGGATCAGTTGGCCAAAAACGCAACTTGCCAAGATATGAACCTTTTAATGTCTGTGTCATTGTCCCACTGGAAGCATGTAGCTTGGGAAAGAACTGTGTTTCCTCCTTGAATACCCAATTCTTGGCTTCGTCTAAAGCTTTGTGGACTAAAAAGTTTTTTCCGGCCATTTATCAATGGCTTAAATGTAAGAAATTTGTTACTGATTTCAAGTTATCCCAGATTCTAACAGAACATGGAATTTTGAGTTATGCAGATTTAATTTAATTGAGAGTGATATTTGTTCTTGTGGTCAGGATGCTGAAACTGTGGAACATATATTGTTGTATTGTGAACTATACTTCTGTAAAAGAGAGAATTTTAAAAAGGAGTGGAAACGTTTAGGTATTTCCTGGCCACCTGTTTTGTCTTTGTTGGTCAATTGTACTTAAAACCTAAATGTCTTAAGAAAATTTGTTTACTGTATAGATTTTTAAAGTTTGATTGGTACCTCCCCTTGTTTACATTTGTGTATTTCCTCTCTTCCTGTTTTATTTTATATTTTTGTCTTAAATGTTTTATTTTCCAAATTTGTTTTAAATGATATAATTGTGTTACCACTTACGTCTCTAAGCCTCATGTTATGCAATGTGGAGCATGAGGAGTTTTGCAAATAAATTAAATAATAAAAAATAAATAAATAAATAAAAATGGCTAAAGGACTTTAAAACTTCTTAGCAGTATTTCCTTATTTAATCATCATCGTTTCATTAAATATGTGTTACTGTGAAATAAGATAAAAATATCTCGATACTGCATGCTGCAATAAATGTTACGCAAACTGTTCCCGTATTGATCAGAAAATCAACCATATAGCAAAAAGTAATGAAACGAAGAGTTTAATAACATGCTAATTCAGCTTTAAATCAATAACTGTTGCATACTTTTATTATTACTCTTCTTTTCATCGAGTTTATAATCAGTGACATTTACATAATAAATTATGCAATATAAATCAGAAACTGTTGTAGAAGTAACGGTGCTGAAAGTTGAGAGTTGAACTTAAAACGATATTGCCTTTTGGTAACCAGGAAACTTAAATTCACACAGAGAAACAATATTTTTTAAGGAATTAGTATGTACTACATTTTTAATTCGAAGTTAATTAGTTTTATAATTAATGCAGTAACTGTTTATAATAAAAAATATTTGTTTTAATTTCACGAAATCCTTAGCAGCATGCTTGTAACAAATATCAAAATAATATATTTTTTTTCTATTTATCTAGTAAGTCAAAAGGTATTGAAGCGTAAATAAATTTGCAGCTTACAACATTATTATTACATGATCAAATTAATTACAACATTATTATTAAATGATTAAATTATTGATCAACATTATTATTAAATGATTAATAGTTATTTAGCATTAACATTAAATGATCATATATGAACATATTAGCAGTTTAAAGTACATTCGACATTTATTAATTCTTTTTAACCAATTCTTAATGTTTACCGTTGCCATTCCGATAGAAACTATACTTAAAATATTTTTAGTCAGTGCGCTGCCAACGATTAAAACCTGCAACCGTTGCACATTTCCCTAAAAGTGAAAACGGTTTGGAGAAACAGTATAAAAAGGGGAACCTAACCGTAACATTTTAAATGAAAGGGGGACCTAACAATCTTGCCACAGCGTGTTGTTCAATGGCCACTTGCAAGTGGCGATCCCTTTTGTGGTTTTCGATGTGAAAGTGAGTCCACAACTTCTAGTGATGAAGAGTTTTCTGTAGTTCTATTTATGTCCTTCAAAAAGAAACATGATTTAAGTGAGGATCAGAATTAGCTTTCATTTAAATGTGACATATTTGCATCTTCCAGAGGATTTGTTAGAATATCTGAAACGAGCTGGAATTTCAGCTTTTATTGAGCATACAACGTAATCATATTTCGTTTGGTCTGATATGAGGCGTTTCGGAACTGTGTTTCTAATGTGTTCAATTCATTAAGATCACATGATAAGGACAAACGCGCGTTTTCCATTGAATTAAAAACAGAAGTCTATCTAATTGTACTTGTTGTTCTATTTGAAAAAAAGTTAGATAAAATTTAAAATTTCATAATGGGATAATTATATTCAAATGTTATGAAAAATATCCTTCAAATGATTTTAAAATTGAAACAAAAATCTTCTTCTACGCATATCCTTTAAAAGAAAATGCATTTTGTCTACCTTTGTGCATTGTTATGGTTGACAAATTTGTACTATTTAAGAGAAATTATCTGAAGATTTTTTTTTTTTTTTATAATAATTATTTTACATAAGAAATCGACTTGTTTAGTAGCCTAAAGAATGAGTGCAATGAAAATGGTTAAAGTCTTAAGGAAATTGAATTAAAATCATCTAAATATAATAAAGTGCGAAAACAATCTATACAAATTAACTATAATATGCGTCATTCCCATGGCAACCACGTTACGACACCATACAAATATCAAGGTAATCATGTTGTAAAACTATCGCCCATCTTGCAGAAAATAAACAGCATTTTGGCACAGGATTGGCTGTATATCACGGATAATAGCGACTATTTTTGTATTGACGGAACTGGTCTACAGAATAATAGCTAAATATAAATAACTTAAATTTGTTAATTAGTGCATAGATGTTTAAATTGATAATGAAGAGCTTTTAAAGATAAAATAATTACAAAGTAAAAATAGCAAAATATGACGGAATCAATTACTCAACATCTGCTTAAAAGATTAAGGCTGTAAAAAAGGAAGATATGTATGAAATTTCCTTATATCTGAATAAGATTTTATAAAAAAGGTTTTGCAAAATACGAAGTAATGAATCATCAAAAACTACTTAGAATAAACTCTTAAGAAGTAGAATGTAAGCTTCTTTTAGATTCAAACTTATTTTCCCCCTAAGGTTATAAATAACTCCATTTATTTATTTTTTTAATAAAAGTTTATTTTACATAAAATATATTTTTACTAGTACACCACTTGTGCATTTGATTAATGATTATTTAAAAACTAAAATCTACATTTTTATAAAGTCGCTAATTAATTTAATACTAAAAAAAATCTTCGTATACATCTTCATCTATAACTGAGTTTTGCTTTCATATTGTGATGCACTATAACAAGCAAGACTGCTGCTTTTTTCATGTGTTATGTTTCTTGGATTCAACGATAATTAAGTGCCATATTATTTTAAATATTTCAGAAAACCTCAGTATATTTGCCCGATTTATTTTTCTTATTTTAGTTTTTTAAATTTTGTGATCCTTGATTTGCAAGAATAAACAAATGAATAACCTTCTCAACACATTTGTTTCTAATAATGAAATTTAATTTAAGACATTCTCTATAAAATACTTTAAAATAAAAAAAAGATAACCACTGATTATTTTTCAAGCTTCCATCCCAAAATGGTTGAACCCTTGATGTTACATTCTTAGTAATTTGTATTATAGGAAAGGAGAAATATTTTTCTAACGTTTTAATAAAAGAAGTGCACAAGTTTTCCTCATAGTATTTTCCTAAGAGAAATGCATTTCTTTTTCACATAAAACTCTAAGAAAAAAAAAATTGCAAAGTCTTAAATTGATCTTAATAAGTATTTAAATGGAAGTTAAATTATTCGACATTTGTCGATGGTGTACTCGTGAACAATAACATTAGCGCAATATGAAGAAAATACGAAATACAACTACGAAACTGTGCAAATAAGTAGAATGGTAGTCTAATACGCAAAATATCTATTATAAGTATGGATGCGGAAGTCTACACATACTGCAGGGCTGATAAATCTTACAAACGAATGCTGTAGAAATCGCTACTTAGCAAAAGACACAAATGATAAATTAACATGTCGATGGTAGAAGATGTACAACCACAGAGAAATAAATAATAGATTAAACTTCCTGCAACGAAACGTGTTTTAAAGTAAAACATTAACAGCATGAACAGAGTAGATCAGTGCTTCTCAAACTTTCAATATTTTCGATTCAATATTCAATCATAACTTTAATCGCCCCCCCCTACATACAAATAACAATATATTGAATTAAATAATACTATACTTTGACGCTAAAGCTACAATACGACTTAATCCTCTAAAATGCGACTGGCGTATATATAAGCCCCACTCAAACAGTGCATTAAATGCCCCGGACGTATATATATGTCTTTCGAAGCACGATTTTTTATGTGCACTGCTATCCATAAAGTTATTCCAAAGACTTTAGGAATGCAATAAAATGACTTTAATAGCGTTTGTGAAGGATTTCCTTATTTACCCCTTTTCTCCCCTAATTTTTCACATACGCTCGCCTACGTGGAAAACGGAGGCATTGGAAAGCGAATCGCGTAACTTTTATTCGGCAATTAAGGGATTATTTATGAACAGTACAAAAAAATTATCAAGATAAGTTTTATAATTTTTGTATATAATTAAATGTGATAAGCCCATGGGTTCACTAATAATTATTAAACTTGTTCTTAATTAGGTGAAGTTAAATTAAATGTAAAATACATTATGCAATAATGATACATTTATAAGTGTATCATATAAGTGTAAATGTTCATTATATTTTTTTTATTATGACAAAGTATTTTGTTTACTTTTAGTAAATTAATATATTTTTTTAAATAATCTTTTGTTTTCGATTTTTCAATATGCTCGCGCCCCCTTCGCAGAGTTATAACGACTCTAGAGGGCGCGCCCCACAGTTTAAGAAACACTGGAGTTGATTGATGAGGCATGTTGTAGGTCAGGTTGATTTCTCCAAGTGTGTACTATGAAACGTTGAAACTATAGGCCACATGACAAAAGATATGGCATAGATGTCTGGATCAACTATTATTTGAGAGGCGAAATTTCAAGCACATAGTACACATTGATTTCACAGTGATCCACCGTAAAAAAAGATAAATGTATCTACTTATCTCCGAATAAAAATTTCTAAATATCTCTCAAAAAAATATATCTGAAACATTTTTGTTTTTATATATCCTGTCTTTAACACACAAAAATATGAACAGAAAAATTTACAACTGATACAATCCAGAACAAAGATTGGTAGTTTGTGAAAATCAGTGATGTATTAAAACATAATTTTACAGCCACATTTTTACTGTGCATTTTGTATGGTAGTACCGTGATAAATGGTACTCTACCACTATTGCTATCAAGTCTAACAATTTGGGTAAAGCAGATACCTATTTTGCATTATCTGAGTGAAACATGGACCTTAAACAAAGATATAACGTGCTCACTGGACATGATTGAGAGAAAACTTCCCACTGCTATCTTTGGCCCAGTGCAGGAATATACAGTGAAGAGCCAAATGTAAGTTTGAACTACATAAAATTTATCGGCAACCACAAATAACAAAAGACATCTGCACTAATAGATCAAGATGGCTTAGCTGTACGCTCCAGAGATAATCTCATTAAGATCCTGATATTTAAAAAAACCTTAGGAATCCCGAGCTACAAGAAGAGCACCAATTAGATGAACGGGTGACATAAAGAAATACTTAAATACTTGAGAGATTAAAAACAAGAGAGGGGTCACTGCAAATAGAAGACGCTAGAAGAAGGAAGTGTTTGAGACAGTCAAGTTCTGTAAGAGGCAGTTGTGCTTTTGAAGAAGAAATTAAATGGTTTTAGAAGCCTTCACTTATGATAATCACTTCTATGTGATAACGATCAGTAAGACATTAACTACTCAGCTTTACTTGAATAAGACACTACATTTTCATATGCTACGATTACTACCAGGTATTTCAGATTCAACCTAGTAGTGGGTTAACCCTCTAATTTATTATAATAATGACAACTACAAACAATAAATCAGTGAATAACCAGTTTAATTCAGTCCAAATTCTTCCACGGATTATTGGCTTCTGCGCATGTCAAGTGTGTCATATCTGTGACAGGCTAAAACGCAAGATTCTTCTGAAAACTCAGTACATGATTCGGAGGGATTGATTAAAGTTGTTCATGATTGCTGTCCTTGTCTACGCCAAAATATTATCTTTACAGTTCAATGTCAGACCATGTTTTGATTGTATTTACCACTTCAGTAGGTCTGAAGTGATATTGAAGAAAGTTAAGTACATCTTCATGTAAAGATTTCTTTCTTGTTTTAAGATCTAGTGTATTTTCTATCTAAGATATATTTAAAACGATGTTTCCTTATTGTTGTTAAACTTCAATGTTTGTCAGTGCAGTATTAAGGAAATGGAGAAAACTCTGCATTATATAATGAAATATTAATTAGGATATTTCGAATTTGTTTTCTAGAATTATTGTGTCCCATGAAAGAACAGAAAGTGTATTTGGGCTTATTTTTCTAAAATGAACTAAGCAGTTAGAAATTATAAGTTACAAATTTGATAGAAATAACCATTTGAGAGAATATAAATTCACAAAATGTATTCTAGAACAGCAAATGAAGGATTATAATACAACTGGGATTTATTTTTATGCCTTAGTAAATGTAAATTACTATCACCTGTTCATTCATTTCATTTATTTCATAATCATCATTCGTATTTTCTTAGGTTTAAATTTACTCGTATTAAAGAAACATGTTTAACGTAAATATGATACTTGAGAAATTTAAAACAATATAAATGCGTCATGGAGAACATTAATATAAAATATTACTATACGATATTTTCCTTAAATTCATCCCTAAGATATTTTGATCAATAACATTTACTTTATTAATTCGTTCTTACAAAGTAAATGAATTTTTAAATTATATTCATCATGACAGATGTGTAAAGAAATGTATTAAAATTTTCTCAATAACGTGTGCAAAATATTAAAAAAAAAATCTAACACAGAAAAAGAAATATTTTAATCTGAAAAATCAATTTAGTTTCGCAAAGCATGAATATTTAGTAAGTAATAAAAATAGTTTTTTTATGAAACTCATTAATATTTATTTAATAAATGAAGTTTCATTAAAATTTCTTTATACTTGGTTCAATAAGGAGACTTGGTAAATTTACAACATTTTTTTTTATTTATGAATTTAAAATTTATATTTCAGCATTTAATATATGTTTTCTATTCAAAATATTGATAGAAGATGAAATTTTGTTCATAGTATTCCCACTATTTTAAAAACTTAGTATTTTTTTTTAAAAAAAATTGAAACATTTTAAAATGCTACTCCTTTTGTATTTATTAATCTTTTGCCCTGAAATTGTTTGTAATATTCGTAATAATGCTTTAAGCAACTTTAGAGATCAATTTTATAATAACTTAATTAGATTTGGAGTACAAAATAATATATATGCTAAAATTCAATAAAAATGCCAGTATCTCACATATTTTATTATTTTTTTTAAGTATTCAGTTTAATGCAAAAATGGTATCAAATTTTGTTACATGCATTACGTATAAAACGCCAAAAAATGGAAGTCATTCGTAAGTAATTGTGGAAAATGTAGCGTTTTGAATGCATAAATGCACAAACTAAGAAAACACATTTTAAAGTAAATAATTCAGAAAACACAAGTAATAATTATAAGCTTAGAACAATAAAAAGTAACTCTTTAAAATATTAGCTATATATTTTTCTTAAAAATAATTGCATTCTTATAATATTTTAACCCATATATTTTATGAATGATTTCTTTTTAGATAGTGTAAGACAGGTTTATAGGGACAATGAGAAAACCCAAGAAACCTGTAAAAATTTTTTTTTTCTGATATAACAGAAATTTCAAAAATGTTTACTTTACATAATATTGAAATATTATATTTTTTATGAAAAACGAATGCATAATAAAAACTGAAATTACAAAATTATTTATATACAAAATGTCTTAATTAAAAAAAAAATTCCTATTTTTACATTTAACAGAAAAAAAAAATTATACATTAATGTAATACCTCAGAAATAACTGATTTGTTCTAGACAACTTACTTTAGTTATTATTTTTACTTGTTAAAATAGCTTCTTTTTATGAAAAAGTTTTTTTTTTTAATTTTAAATAAGTTTTTGGTCGAATTCCTTTATTTGCTTGTTCACAATTTACAACTGAAGGGTTTTTTCAACTTCTAATTTTCAGGCATGCAAAAGTGATATATTAATCAAAAGATAATAATGCAAAAAATATACCTAAATAGGAATTACAGAAAAACGATATTTAGGTCCATTTTAGGGTGTCAAGTCCTCTTAAACCTCAAATACTGGGATAAAATCTAATTTTTCAGTGCCATTTATTTTCAACTAACTTAAAAAGACAACATTAGGGGTCTACAGTTGTTAATTTTACCTCGAAAGAAGGAAATGGAATGATTTCCTCAAATATTTATAATTTGCCCGATTGAAATTTCAATATTTTAGGGAATTAACATTTCTTTAATAAAACATTTTTAGATTATTATTTTTTTAAAAAAAATATATTTTATATTTATTCATACTTTAAGGGGACTACAATAAAATATCAATTTTTGTTAGGAATATTTTATATCACACAGGATGTTTTCCACGTAAATAATTTTAATTAACTACAAGAAACTTATTCGTGAAAAAAATAAACAACATGTTTAAATAGGACATTGCAGCAATGAGGTAGTCCTGTTGTCGATGTATAGAGTGCAAAAAATTTGTGACCTATTAGAAGTCTAGTGTTTGTGCAGCGTTATAGTAAACAAATTCCTTCCCATGGTTCCAATGTGTGCTTTTAAGGTATCCGACTGCGTTCGGAACAGTGATATTAAAAAAAAGCACATAAATGGATAATTGTCATGATATTTAGTGTCACTTAGATTAGAATACGTGCATAAAATAGTTTTAAGGACATTATGACGAAAAAAATTATTTAAATACAGTATTTTGGCAAAAAATTAACTTAGAATAATCATTTTTTTAAAACATTCTCCTTTTTATAAAAAAATGCTTCTATAATAATAATATTTTGCTTATATAAAGTAAAGAATTCTCAAGTGAGTCTGAACTAGGAATTTTGAAACATTCACACCATTTTCTGAGTTACCACTGGTGGAAATAATTATCGGTGTTTATTTCTTACAATTGCTCCCCTATGTTGTAGTAAAATGTGAAAAAATCCACTTCTAAGTTATATATTTCGAACATTCTAGTTCAGCCTCTGTAACGAGGTCTGATTATATACATGTAATATTATTAAAATCGAAGCATTTTTCATAAGAGGAGAATGTTTTGAAAATTGGTCAGTCTATGTTCATTTTTTGTCAAAATAGTATACTTAAATAATTTTTTCGTAATAATATACTTAAAACACTTTTATATACGTTTTGTAATCTAAGTGACTCTAAATATCATACACATTATCCATTTATTAGCTTTTGCAAAATCACGGTTCCGAACTTAGTCAGATACCTTAAAAAGGGATCAATGGTCATAGAGCTTAATATCGAGATTGCCTTTATCAAATGCAATACACAACGGAGACAAACCTGTAAGGAAAATTCCCGGAAAGTCCATCAACAGTCTATGGCAAGCAGACCGCTCAAGATGTCCTTCAGATCTAGAAGAGTGGAGAGCTAAACTGAGTGTTACAAATCTGCTATCTCCTTCCAACATAAAGGAAACGCATTAACCCATCGTACAATCATTCTATACGACAATGTATTTCCCCCAAGGCTTATAGTAACCATCAGTAACATTTTACTTTTATTGCAAAGCAATCTTTCTATCGTGTTTCATAACAAAACTCGTTGTTAAATCACAAACAATGTCACTCTCCAATTGCGGCGGAGCTGCGGAAAAACATGGAACACCCTTCGTTCTGACCTGAATCAGTCTTTGTGATTTCATTGAAGACTATCTACGAAACTGCCGATTTCCTGACCTTTCCTTCTGTTCGCCACGCATGAGGATATTCCGTCTCAGACATCAACAATCAACACCTTGCTAAAAGTTTCCAATAGCTTTCCGACATCTACAAAAGGTTATAAGCTTTGATGATGTTTGCATCGAAGAAATGTAAGGAATTTGTACTTCTTGTAAGTCCATTAAAAATTGATTTCTATATACATACAAACATATATATACATTAGGTTGGGGAAAAAGAAATCCGTTATTTTTTCGGTAGATGGCTGTAGTGTCGATATCTCGTGAAGTATCGATCAAACAATTTCAAATTTATGCTCGTTGTTAAGGTGACATTTCACACTAAAAAAATTATTTTGCTGTTTTTTGTTTGATTCATTCAGTTGTGAGTTACAAAGTGTTAAAAATGGAAGTCAACAAAGAGAAAATTCGGTACATTTTACAGTTTTTCTTTGATTAAGGTGAAAATACAAGCCAAGAGACTAAATTTATGAATGGTGTTTATGGTGCCGATACTGTAACAGCTAATTATATGCAGTTTTGGTTTCGTCCATTTCATTCTGGCATTTTTAAAGTTAAAGATGAAATCCTCGCACAGGCAGGCCCGTCATCGAAAATGTCTAAAAAATAACAGAAATAATTGAAATTGACCGGCATGTTAGTAGTCGTATCATCACCCAGGAGCGAAAGATTGGAAATAAAACAGTTTAAAACCATTTGTGCAAAGTTGCATTCAGAATGATGATTGATGTTTGGGTGCCACAGCAATTAACACCAAAAGGCATAATGGATCGAATTTCCATTTGTGAAGCCTTTGCTAAACGGAATGAAATCCACCCATTTCTCAAACAGATCGTGACTAGGGTCACTTACGACAATATTGGGCGAAAACAATCTTGGCCAAAGTGCGGTGAAGCAGTTTAAACGGGGGCAAACCAGTACTAACGGCCGGGAAGGTTCTACTGTGTATTTGGTGGGACTGTAAAGGAATTATTTATTATGAATTGCTTCCGTGTGGCCAAACACTAAATCCAGATCTCTACTGTCATCAACTGGACCAATTGAAGTTAACGATTGACCAGAAATGGCCAGAATTGGCCAATAGAAGAGATGTGTTCCATCAGGACAACGCCAGGCCACACACGTCTGTAGTGACTCTCCCAAAACTCTGGAAGCTTGTTTGGGAAGTTTTAATGCATCCGCCGTATAGTCCAGACCTGACACCAAGCGGTTACCACCTTTTTCCTCGCATTGGAAAACTTTCCGAGTGATAAGAAATTGACACGAAAAGAAGATTGTGAAAATCGATTACTAGAGTTTTTTCCCAATAAGGACCGATACTTCTATAAGAAAGGCATTATGCAGCTACATTTAAAATAGCAACAAATAATACAACAAATCGGTACATATTTGAACCAAATCGGACAATCCGAAACATGTTAAATAAAGTCTTGAATTTCATGCAAAAATAATGGATTTCTTTTTCCCTAACCTAATAAATAACTTTCAACTGAGTACATATATATTTTATTTTATTTTTTTATTAAGAGGTGCATATAATACAGAAAAATTACGTTTGCGTAATACATTACTAGGTTTGATAAATAACAATACATTTTGATCAAAGTAATTCTTTTAAACTGCATACTAAAAATACTTAGATTTTTTTTCTAAGTGTTAAGAAATAAAATAAAATTGTTTATTATGTATGGTTTTTATGTAAGTATTTATTATATTTGTTTTCTCTGAGTATAAGCTAATATTTTTATACAGTGCCAGTTTAATCATATTATTTTCAATAATAGTTTCTCCCGACAAACTTCTTCCATAAAACATACTTAATACCTCATATTTTTCGAAACCAGTCCTAATTTTTTCATTACAATATTATACTAGATTTGAAGTGATGTTTTATATACCAAAGTAAAAATAACCGGTTAAAATATTCCAAAAAATTAATTATTTACTACAAATTAATGGAATGTTGCGTTAAATTTAAGTTTGTCAAATAAAATATTACATTAAAGTAAATTGTAAACTTTTTGGTCTGGTCAATTAATGATGACAATCCTATTTAGCGTAGACATAAATGAACATTCGTTGAAACAAAACATTAATTAGTCAAAATAATCCAAGACGTCCAGCTTTCGGAAGTTTTAACAAGCGAGCGAGTAAATGAGTATAAGTTAATACTATTTCCAAAAATCGAAATATTTAATCGTGAAGATCTGGATCTCTTCATTTCACTTTAGAAGTGGTTAGGGATATAACAGCAGTGCCACATTGATCAATGATGATTGAATTATGAGTTATTTTATAGAACTGAGTTATTCACTATCAACAAAATACAGTAAAATGTCGAAAGTATTTATTTTTCTAAAATGTTCTATTATGCGATTCAAAATGTGTACTTGAACATTTTTAATATGCACTAAGACCATGATTCATTAAAAAAAAACAAAAAAAAACTGCAAAATGCTAAAGATAACTCAACATCAGCCAGCATTTCATGCAGAAAGTGAAGATTAACTCTGCGTATTGTAACTATCATTTCCTCGAATATAATTCATTTTAAATAACGATATTTAAATAGGATAATTCAGGAATATTAAATGTTTAATCCATAGGAGTAGAATAAAATTTATTTTATTCTGATAAAGTTATATATTGCCAGTTTTATGATATACTATATTGAATACAAAGAGCAGAGTACCACTTTTTGAAGCTTGACTGTGTGAGGAAGGGAAATATTTCTTAAAAAGCCGAATGCTCGACTGACCGATTCAACAACAGAAACATTTTGACTTCCTCATACCTTTCCCTCCAAATTTCTTCTTTTTTTCATAAAATTTAAAAGGGAGGCATTTTTATATAGAACCTTTTAATGTTAGGGAAAATGAAAAAAATACTTGAACCGCTTCTCCTTTTTTTCTAAGAGCAATAGTCAGAAGTTGAAATATTTCTTAAGTGGGAGAATTTTAAAAGTCTGGAAGAATATTCGAGATACATTTATCATTTTAAATATCTCCTGTCAAATACAAAAAATGTGTCTTCTTGGTCAATTTTTTAATTCTTATGTGTTTTACTTACGCGGGTATATGATTTAAGTTGCTCGATTAAAATTTAAATAAGGAACAGTTTAATATAAATATGCAATGTATTTGTAGAATATTATATCTATGAATGCACGATATTTCGAGTAAAAAAAAAGCTCTTACATTTCTTAAGTCAAGTATTTAAGGTGCACATTTCAAGTTTCTTTGTAAAAAAAGAGGTTCTCGTTATACGGGGATTATACCTAGAAATAAAAAATTGCAGCTTGTGCGTGTTATACGGGCGTGTTATACGCCAGATTTTACAGACATTCAAAATATTTTATGCTTGTTCACATAAGCGTTTCTTTATAGTGTTCTTAATAAGTTTTTATTGTAATATCAATTTAATATATATTATTCTTATTAAAGTAGAGTATTATTAGTAGTATCAAATTAATTTAATTTTCTTGTAATTTTGAAATGTTACTTTAATGTGATATTTTATCTATATTTGTGAAAAATTATAGATGGCTCCAATTTCATTTACCTGTTTTGAAAAAAATATTTTGAAAAACTAACATTTTAAAGAAAAATCTAGAGAATTGAATGGTACTTTATGAAGTCATTTCTATTTTTAATAAAACTTTTACCTCCTAATTTATTAATAAAAAATCTTTTTTTTAAGAATGTATATTATGGATGACGGAAAATTATCCTTTACATCTGGGTTTCCTTATATTCTAAAAAGGCTTTAATCTCGCATTTTTCGTACGGCTAGACCTGAGCAATTTGTTGTTAAGATACTGTAAAGTCATTTGCCATTTTGCGCAATTAAACTGAATGAAACTTATATGATTCATTCCCCTGGCACGTGGTTATATGACTTTTTAGTACAGAAAATGTTTATTTAGTAAATAAACGGACGATTTTGTAGTACATCAACATTTTATGTTTGAATTCTCAAGAATATACAACGAATTTACTGTTAAAATAAAGCATTGAATCACATATAAATTCACAAATGCAAAGATTACAAAGATAAATGCATATTCCGCACCACAGGAGACAAATGAAACACAAACAACTGTCAAAATTTGCCCATTAAAGTTTGCTTCGAAATATTGACATTTGCTTCGAATATCATCTAGATATATGATGAAAAGTATACTTTAGAATTCTTTAGAGAGTAATCTCTTAGCATATTTATTTTAGATGATACTAGATTTCTTTCGTGGCATCTTTTTTGTCGCTAAATATGTTGACTGTCAACAATAAATTACCAAATTTTTTTCCATGGTTACAATTTTAAGTTCAAAAATGTAAAAATGATAAAATATTTAGAGGACTCTATGCATCCAAATATTTTTTAAAAGAATGAAGGGGAGAAATCTTATTCTTTTTTCATTCTTATTTATAAACAGCATAAAATCGTGAGCAAAGTATTTTTTTTCTTCATAAAAAAGGAACAAATGTTTATACTTGGAAAGTGCTAAAGAGTAGGTGATAACAACATCAAGCCTGATAGCCTTCCTTCGCTTTCAAATCTCTACACAAACAGATAATGTACTTTTTATAGTAAACATTAAGATTGTTTATCAGTTTATATTTTCTCCCTTATCTTTCTTTCGCCTTACATAAATGAGTATTGTACTATATATCTCGTTATTCGCTGAAAAAAGGCATTTGCTACTGAGAGGACTTTTACTGTAAAGTATAAGAAAAGCTTTTTAAGTAGGTTTTGATACTGGAATATAGGTGTATTTTTTGATAAAAGCTATCAAAAAAGGAAGCAATTTTTTTTTTATTTATATTTAGTTAAAAACAGTTTCAAGCAAGAAACATTTTTATTTATTTATTTTTTTAATTCTTTGTAGTCTTTAATGCTTAAGGCAAAAGCAAATGAAAATCAAAAACAGGTTCATTTTACTTTGCTGGTAACTTCTTATGTAATTTGTGCATAAAACACTAAGAGACAAGCAGCATGTTTTTTAAACCCTTGATGACTGAAAATATGTATTTTAATATCCTGACCGTTGTATGTATTTTTATATAACAGATGGGAAAAAAAAAATATCTTAACTATCGATATTCGATTACGATATTATTAAAACCATTTTTGGATATTTAGGAAGGTTAAAAATGTTCACGAAAATATAGAAACAAATATAAAATATATCTTTTGTGACTAAAATGAGGGATGAAATCAAATTCATATAAAAGCTGGTATTGCATTTTAAACGATATATCCTACTTGCAATTTTTTTACAATTTTAAAAGATTATTACTTAAATGCCTTTTCTTATGCAGAAGGTATACGACTACAAAAAGTTCACATAACTTTTACTTGTAAGAACTATTTTTGTTTAAATTGATGGTAATTTTTTGATTCAACAAAATTAATTAGCAGAAGATTTTAAGTGTTGGAAAATATTGTAAATACAGTTATTTGTATGGAGCCATTGTTAGCGTTCTAAGTACTGAAACACTAAAAACGAGGTACTGAACCTATTCTAAAAACTTAAATATCATTTCGGATATAACAGAATATTTTCAAAAATAAATTTCTTATTATCTTTAGGGCGTTTATAAAAGAATAGAAACAAAAATAAAAGCAATAAAAACAAAAATCAATAGTATACTCTTGATTTTTGTTTTTATTATTAGCTGCAGGATGATCTTTAGGGCGTGTATAAAAACAGACTATACTCTTGATTTTGATTTTTATTTTGAATTCCATACAAAATTCTACATTTTTGTAAAAATCGATTTTTATTCATAATTAAATAATGTTTAACGTTCTTCAAAGCCTTGCCGTAGTCAGAAACGCACAGTGGTATCAAAATGTCCTGAAGAGATTCATTTTTTCTTGTCTTGTTTGCAAGTTTGACTTTATTTTTAGATATTAAATTATCATACTATCTTAATTATCGTTATTGATTCTAATGTATTTTCCATGCTAATTTCATACTAATATATGTTTATTAAATAGTTTCATGAACGTTTTGCAAATTCATGATGGGATAAACATTAGGCAACTGAAAAATAAGTTTTATTAAACTCATAAAATGGACGAATATGTCAAACTATTACAAAGCAGTATTCATGAAAGATTGAAAATAGAATGATCGAAATGTTTTAATGTATTGAAAGGTGTTGATTATTGCAATTTGATCTCCATAGGTGGATAATATTTGAATTATGGATAAATTTTCCTTTATAATTTATAATGAAAGACATAAAAATAATACTTTGAAGGAAGAATATTGTTCCTTGTGCCAAATTGCTACTGATGTACCATGTGGACTTTCAGTTATTGTGAGTGTATTGAAAAAAATATTCTGACACAAATTTTGTGGCGAACAGGAAGCGAACTGGATGATTCGAGTAAAACAACTTTACATGACGACAGAGTATTTTGCACGGTTTTTCTCTCGCTTTAAATAAATAACTTAAATCTTCAAAAATATTTGAATAATTAATTTTGACATTGAATGTGAACGTGTGCATATTAATTGTAATAGGAAGAACACTGAAAATCGGGTTACGAAGCTTCAAAATTCGCCCAAACCCGTTATTGTCTTATTGGGATGCAGAAAGCATTTTTCATTTAGGACTATTACATATTAAGAAAGGATAAATATTTATTGATAAATGTCAGTTTTGCATTTCAGGAAACAAAAATAAGGCTTTTATATGGCGACACACTCAGAAATAGTTCTTCCCTCATTGTATGGATCATAGAATAAGGCCTCCAACGAAAGTAACGATAATATGCTGTTAGAAGACTTCACATCGCGAGAAGAAAAGGACAACCGGTGAATACTGCAAAATAATACGAAATAAAATGCTACCAACAGAGGGATATCTTTTTGGAGATCAGTCACGGATTATTCAGGACAGTAATGCTCCACACCCTTGTGCAAATGTAGTCCATAAAGGGTTCGAAGACAATACTGTGAATATAGAATGAGATGACCAGGGCAGTCTCATGATTTTAAGTGTATAAAGAACCTACGGGATGAAATTGATTATGATGTTTCCAAGAGAACATCTTCAAACCAACTTGAGAAATTTCGTTTTCTTTTTTCAACCATGTGGTCCGAAAAGAGATTCTTGCAGAATCGGTTTATTCTATTCCAAAAATATGTAGAATCGTAATTAGAGCAAACTACTTGCCCATAAAATATTGATGTTCAAACACGAAACGAACAAGTAATTTTTCAAATGGATGCTAAAGGCATCGTGTTTGTAAAGTTTTGTGTTATTCCACGAAGTACAATTTATTCTTTTTTAATTTGTGTTATTTGTACATGCTACACTTTCTTCTCTACAAGCAGCTGTACTCAATAATAAAAAGTGCCATGTTGAAAAACCAGTAACATATTTGAGCCAGCATAAGTAATACATTAGAATTATAAGAGTATATAGTTCAGATAGTGCGATAATTTCATGTCGAAATATTAAATCAAGCACCAAAATTAAAAAAATATATATGTTTAGGTTCCCTTGCCAGTACTGTAAATTTGTCCAAAAAATGATTTTGATTCATTATGTTGTAAAGATGTCGCTGATTTTATTAGCTATA
Organism: Trichonephila inaurata madagascariensis; assembly: GCA_019973955.1. Taxonomy (NCBI): domain Eukaryota; kingdom Metazoa; phylum Arthropoda; class Arachnida; order Araneae; family Nephilidae; genus Trichonephila; species Trichonephila inaurata. The sequence continues at coordinate 17,292 of BMAV01003817.1, read as the reverse complement.
CCTTATGTATAAATAAATTTGCTACAACATCACGATTTTTTTTTTTCTTTTTTTACATGTAAAGAGATTATTTTCAGAAAGAAAACAAATGTCGTACAAATAGATGGAAAAAGAGGAGTGACATTAAAAATAGAACTCGAAGATAATGTAATTATTTATTTACATAAAGGTATCTTTTACATCTCTTTATATTTTTTACTTGTTTCTACAGGGGTGTTTGTAAAAGTAAGATAATAAAATTAATTTAATTACTACAGCAAATATAACAATAAATTATCTTCCCATAATTTGTATTTTAGCATTTTGAAATTCATATTTCGTTCGTTTTGTAAGATTATTTCCCAAGATAAATTATTATTTTTACCCATTTATCATAAAGTAATTGCTTCTATAATCTTGAGTCTTAGTGATTTAAAACAAAAATCACTTATGAAATAAAACCCCTTTGAATGAAAATGTTCTGAAATTAAATCCTTGAGTTCATGCAATTGTCATCTCTTATTTACCTTCTTTAAATACAGTATACACACATAATGTTCACATTTGCTTATAAGTCTGCATAGTCTGCTACACAGTTTTAGTCTGTTTATCTATGTAAATTTAACTTTAGAATCGCCGATATGAATTTTAATGGAAAACATCATAACTTTGATACTCCAAATGACAAAGATAAAATCTCGATTGATAACTTACTTTAATAAGCTGAACTATACAAAATGGTTACGGTCATAAAATTGGACGTAAGAGAAAGGATTAAATGCCCTTCCCTCTGATTGGGTTCAATGGATCCATTTCTTTAATCTGCTTCCTAGAAGCTTTTATGAGTTAAAATTAAATTCCTCCGTAGAGAAACTCGGAAGGTTTATTGCTTTTCATACATGTAGAATTTATTTTAAACAAAAAATATTTTAGGATCGATCTAACCATCCAATTAATATGAATAGAAATATATGAAACTTAGTTTATTGCTATTTTAAGATGCTCTTGAAAACAAGTTAAGCTATATAAATGACATTTGAATACCCATATGTGTAAATAATATTCTACTCTCTAACATACTTTGTTATTTCTTCGTTCAATAAGTTGTAGCATGCTCTCTAGCAATACTTTCTGTTTGATTAACTATTGAGTATTTTGATACATTTTTATGTAGTGATAGTTATATTAATTTGTCCTGTTGTTGATAGCCAAGGGGGGGGGGCAGTTATTTTCGCTCAGAGGCTGCTTTGTGGAGGGAAATACGAGGAGCCACATTTTTGAAATAATTGCAATCACTGATTATTTTACAATCTCAAAAAAAGTTATGAACTGTTCCAAGTGTGTATGAAAACAAATAAATATAAATTAAATAAAATAGTGGTAGTTTTATTCAATATATTTATTGTTCTACTTTAATATTCCCAAGTGTAAGTGCATTTAATTTTAAACTGAATTATTTTCGCGTCGATGTATTTTGTGGTGTCATTTTAGATTGTACTTCTTAAGGTTATCACTCCACAACCCAATAAACACATTGTTGTATTTCCTGTATTACCAAAAATGGTTTACCCATTCTTCATTAAGCATACACAAAGCGATCTCCATAATTTTTTATACCTTTTCGGAGGATTTATGGTTTCGCTACAAATGAACAATTTTTAAATAATGGTTGCAAAGTCAAACTTTAAATGAAGTAGATTAAAAGGAAAATCATTGTATGCTATATCTAAGTTGAACATACGTGTATTGACGTAGCTGTCGTAGAGGCAAAAACTTAACTAAACTCTTATGTCAAAATATTCCATGTTTGAGTCATTGAAACTTATACTGGATTACCTGCTAAATATGGACGTGATATATATTGAATGGAAAATGTTGGAATTTGCCTGTAGTAAATTTTTTTTATCGCTCGAAATATTGTGGTTAGCAATTTCTTCACATAGTAATTACATTCTCCTTAAAAACTGTTGACAAACACATTAATGATCAATAGTAAATTATATATTCGTCTTTATTCAAACATTGCATGATAGAGAAGCATTTTCCTTATCGTTTGATTTTCGATTGGATACAGCTATTGTCTTCTAATTTGCTAAAAAGAAATAAATCTGTAATTTCCCTTTTAACAATGAGCAACAGACTTAAGCTTCATATTAAAAAGGGGAGAAAAGACTGTATATACATACATATATATATATATATATATATATATATATATATATATATATATA
>BMAV01003816.1:336189-356514 GCA_019973955.1 Trichonephila inaurata madagascariensis | reverse complement strand
TTTTTATTAATTACTTAGCTTACAACATAGTAGGTAATATTTTTGTAGTAAAAGTCAAAAATATTATTTATCACAATCAAAAAATTGTCTGTAATAGAAACTGACAAAAAATGTTTAACCTTCAGATTTACTTATTAAAAATAAATATCTTTTTCAGTAATCTTATGAAATAGAAAACAACAGAGATTTTCGATAAGTCTTCATGAAGTCTTAAGTACCTAGTAGCTTAAGAATGAATTAACTATTTAATCACGTATATCTACTTACGCTAAAGTTGCAATTGTATAAAATCAGACTGAAAGTTTTTTGTAAAGTACTGACTTAGGTGCATACATCAGTTCTTATAAAATACAATTTGAAACAATACTTCTTTTTTTTTTTACTTATAAGTAGGTAAGTACGTGAATAAGTTATAAAAAATCAAAAAAGGCTAACACTTTCGAAAAGTAAATGGAATGTGGTAAGTTTTAAAAGTGGAGTATTGTGATGCTCCTTTTCCATGGTATCTTTTAAGGCTTGCAGATGCAAGTATTCCTCTTTCTTTATTTTCAGTCTTGCCGAATATAATTGAGGAATGTTACTCCATGGAACGGCGCAAATTTTTTTCGTTTTGATTGGGAACTCTTCCCACACAGTGTTTGTATGTCTCAATTTGTAAACAATCTTTCCATCAGGTACATACCTCAAAGCTCTCATATTAGTCACTGTCGGATCACATACCCTTCAGGGCCGGCGCTAGTAGTTTCACCGCCCCGGGCAAAGAGGCAAAATACCGCCCGTTTATAACAAAAATTAAAAGAGATAACCTAAACCCTTCCCACGCTTAATGGTAAAATAAAGCGTGAGCAAAAAAAAATTGTTATCAATAATGTTGAAGTTTCGATTAGCAAAAAATACTAACTTATTAATTTATGTTTTTAGCACTAAATTAAAATTAGGGTTGCACAGAAAAAAAGAAAAGAGTCATTTCTAGTGTATAATTATAAAATACAGATATTAAAAAATACTAAAACAAATTATAGAACCACTAAATATTAAAATTTAATTACATATTAAAAATACACATTTAAAAACCAAGAGTTAAACTTAAAAGTGTTTTTTTTTTTTTCACTTTTAATTATGAGAATTTTTTTTATAATTTCTTTAACTTCTTCAGCCAGTTCATGTTCAATGGCTATTGTTATCAAGCCGTTTAGCCGATCCTCGGTAGCTGTGCAGCATAAAAAATCTTTTAATTAATTTTAATTTGGAGAAACTCTTTTCTCCACTTGCCACAGTTATTGGGAGAGTAAGCAATATCCTTAAAACGATACCGAAATTTGGAGCAAAATCCAGGTTCGATATGAATTTTAAAATCTCGATTGGACATTCTTTTTTATTTAGCAAAGCCAAAACCGCTATTATCTCGTCTGCCATGTCCAGCGAGTTTATAACTGATGAGTTCCCATCATTTAACACTGTTTCTAGATTTTTACAATACTTTAATACAGTGATTCCCAAAGTAGTCTGTATAGACCCCCAGGGGTCTATGATGACCTGAAAGGGGACCATGCAAGCGAAAAAATAGTTTAGGGGTCCATGAGGTGTAAATGGGGGTCTATAATAGTGACTCTCATTAAATCAGGTCATGACTTTAATCTTTAAAATAAATTTGATCTAGTGGAAACCAGATTTTACCAATTTAACAGATTTATTTACTAAATTTAGTGAGGTTAATTTGTGGTTACAGCATATATTTTATTAAGACAAGAACCATTTCTGCATTTCTTTTCAGAATTAAATTGAAGTGTAATATTGGACATTGTGAATTTTCTCAATTTGTCGCAGACAATCTGTCAGAACATTTTAACCTACGTTCAACATTTATATCCCCTTTACTCAGATTTTGATCTAGCTTTTTTTTTTAGTTATACCACAGTAGAAGAGATGAATTCGTTGAAAAAAATGTCATATTACAATAGGAACTGATCAAAATAGGCCCTAATGATCTTGAGTGAGTGAATATTAACGTCGCCCTGTTCAGCTACACGAGGGCTTTTGGCGACGGACCACGTTATTTTAAACCATGGTCAAGTGACGTGGATGACACCTGAGCTGACACCCCCTCTCCAAACTACCACACCAACGGAAGGACGTTTCAGCTCACGACAGATTTAACGTGCATCGCTGCCCTACACGGTGGGTCTTTAGTGGTACTGGGCTCGAACTCATGACTTGCCGGGCATGGTCCGGTATCTTAGCCACTGGGCTACTGCAGCCCTTCCCTAACGATCTTAAAATAAAGTTTAGAAATGGATGCCTCAGCAATTTTGGCTTTAAAAAGATGTACCTGCTATTTCTCGCGAATTATGGAAAATCGTGAGAAGGTTTTTAATTGCTTTTCCTAGTGAGAGGGAGTTTCAGTGAGATTGCCAATCTCAAAAAGAGGAGGAGGGAGACTGGACACTTACTAACAAAGGATATTTAGGGTTAAACCCCTGACTAGATTGATATTAAATATTGAAAATTTGTTATTGAAGCACCAGTTTCATCCTTTTCATTAAAAACATTTGTTTATTGCTCAGTTATTTTATATGCAACAATTGTCTTATGTATTAAATTAATTTATTTTAATTCTAATTTAATTCATTAACATGTACTTCTTTAGTTTTAAATGCTATGCTTCACTACAGTTAGAAACGTAATTCTTTTGAAGTAAGTATTAGTACCAGAGCTATCAAAAAATATTTAACTTGATAAATTTGCAAAAGTTGAATATTAGGTAAGCAGGGGTCTACCCGAAGCCGAAAGACATGGCAAAGGGTCTGCGAGACAAAATGTTTGGGAACCTCTGCTTTAGTACGTCGTTTTGAGGAGTATTTTTTAAATCACAAATATAAATAATGAATGTAACCAAAGGTAATTAATGTTTTGCATTTTAAATGAACTACTATCCTCCTTTATAAGCGCCTAAAGAATTTATTTTTTATACGAGAGGTAAATAATATTTTTTCAATCAATCGAAAATGTTTTAAGACGATTACGGTACATTCAAGCTACGAAAACACACATATACTTAAATATGTTAATCAACATGAAAATATTCTACGAAACTGATGACATTTATATTTATGTATGTAAAACGAAAAATAAATAAAATAGAAAAAGCACAAATGCAGCAAAATAATTTTTTTTCACTATATCTTACGAAATGATTAAAATTCCTGGGCATTAAACCTTAAAATCTAAAAGAGAATTTGAAAATGAAAATATTGTTACCTTTTTTGTTGTCCGACTTTGTCTTGTCTGCATAAGCACAGGAAGCTAAGCGAATTAGTTCGGAAGTCAAATTGACACAAGATTCCCTCAGTTTTCTTCGAAAAAGGGTCTTTTTCTCAGGGTCACTCTGCCCCTTTCTTTTCATTCATAAAACTTGACCCTGCTTTTCATCATTTTTGTTGAGACTTATCTCTGCCAAAATCTATCTCTTTCAATAGTACCCGAATTCACGCATAAAAAGCAGTAAAAGTTGTAAGAAATTAGTTGAAAGAGAAGGAACCGGATGCCAAAATTCTTCTTTATCACCCCCTCTTCCTTCCCCCATGGGACCAGCGTTGGAAAACACGGCTTTAAGTACTAATGAATACTCGTTTAAAAAAATACTCTAGGACACCATAGAAAACGTGAATATTTTGCATACACATTTTTAATTTTTCTTCGAATTTTTATTTTGACTCGTGGAACCCCAGGAAGGAACAAAGTTTGAAGACCACTGGCCTTCAATGGATTAATGTATTCCCCATTGGGCGTTTCTCAAAAACCATTTTAAAAAAATAGAGAACCGATTTTTAAAAAAAAACACTAAGAACTATAAAATTATTTTTAACCGACTTCAGTGAAGTAATGTAACGTATAAATCCATATATTTTTAAAATCGTGTGCCTTATGTGTTTTTTTTTTTGGGGGGGGGGACGTAAACCTTATTTAATCGGAAAACTTTAATTTTTTTCCCACCCCTTAACATTAACCCTAAAGGTGAAAGAAGTAGTTTTTTAAAAGTTTTAATTTTGCATTTTATTTGGATTCCCAGTGGCTTTATTCAGATCAAATTTTAATTATTTTCGGAAACTTAAGCTATATTTAAGTGGGAATTTATTATGCTTGTGAGCGGTGTCCTTGAAAATTTCAAATATTTTGACTTTTAAAATACTTAAAATTTCGTAAACATAAATATATTATTAATACATACACTTGCCTCCAAAAGTCTGCGTACAGGCGATCTCTTCTTTTATATTCATGCAAAGATCGCTAATTAAATAAAGTTTTTCTGAATCAATACTGTTTTTTATTGATTCCTCTAACGTCGTAAATTCAAATAGTATATAATCAACAAAATCACCTGAATATTACATAAAATAATACAAATATTTATAACTTGAGAACGACACAAATCGATTGCGCCAAAAGTCTGCGAACACTGGAAAAAAAACCTTTATAATAATGGACTGTAATTAAAAGTTAATACTTTTTAAGCTATTCCATTCTTTCTATCACTTTTTTAACAAATTTGGCAAGGATTTGATTAGCTTAGTTGTTTCGTCTGTGGATATTTTGTTCCATTCTTCTACTCTGACAGATTTGAGTATTTCCTTGGAAGTATTACGTTCTCCCTGATTATTCACTCGAGTAAATCCCACAAATGCTGTGTTGTGCTTAGATCTGGGGACTAGGTTGACTTTCGGAATTGGTTTGGGACATGTCAGAACAACCATGGCTTCACAATGTGAGTCATTTGCTTGGTACCTTTGAGCCGCTGAAAGTAAAAATCATTACTCACCGCAAATTTCTCGGCATATGCCTTAATATTTTACTTCAATAAGCTCAAGTAACCACTTTTGTAGATTTTTGATTCAATAAATTCCAGATTACCAGCCGAAAGGCTTCTAATGCACCCCCAAACATTAAGCCTCCTCCTCCACGTTTGATTGTCGAAAAAGGATTCTCTTTCTTAAGATCTGTTCAGGAATTTTTGCAGGCATGTTTTTGTGCTTTTTGTTGCTAAATTACAAAAATTTCTTTCAATTGAATTTATTACATTTTTCTAAAACATATGTGTCCTATTTAGGTGTTTTTTGGCAAAGGTCATTCTCTTAGCTCTGTTTATTCGAAAAATGAATGACTTCTTGAGTGCAACTCTGGCACGAAAGTCATCCTTTTTCAATTTTCTTCGAATTGTAATTAAAGTCACACTTTTATACAATATCTCAGCAACACTTTTAGCTACATATGAAGCTTATAGTCTTAGATTTATTTTTATAGAGCGTATTACAAAGCAAGGTTCTCGAGGTGACACTGCAGATGCGCGGCCGGATCTTGACTTGGACGTTAAAATTTTAGTTGATTTGTAGTTTATGAACACTTTTTGAATCAATGAATGTCTCCTATTAACAATTTCAACAATTGCTTTAAAAATTTCCCCTTTTCTGAAGATCTATGAGGATTTTTCTTTCAATAATACATTGACCTCTATTCTGTTGCCTGTCATGGAACCACAAAAGATTTCAAATCTCAAATCCTAAATAAATCGTAAAAAAAGTTATTTAATTACTTGAAAACGCCATTTAGTGCAATTATTTTACAATAAAAGGTTTTCAAAAGCTCTATTTTGTAAGTGTACGCAAACTTTTGCCGCAGATGGTTGGTGATTATTTGGTGGTCATTCTTGTTTTTTCTCATTAAGGTGAATTTTGTTGCTGTTGTTTAAGTAAGGAAATTTTGAGGAATTACTGACAAGTATTTTGATTTTCTAAAGAGAGATTTTAAAAGTAATTATAGCACAAACACGTAAGATTATTTCCTGTACGCAGACTTTCGGAGGCAAGCATATATATATATATATATATATATATCTGTATATATATATATATATATATTATTAAAATTCAACATATAAATTTTTCATAAGATTTAAATGAATTTGGGTTTATTTTCTTCATAAACTAGTTATTTTTAAAGCCAGTTTGACGCCCGGGGAAGGGGCCCGGATTGCCAGCCCTGTACCTTTTTTTCCGGGACTGATAGACTTGTAAGAAGGCAATGCTGTCTGAAAATCTTTGAAGAAGTGGTGTAAAGATACTCGACTTCGTAAGGAATTATCTTGCAAGCCTCTTTGTCCAAATATGCATAGTCTGCTGGAACATTAATTTTTTGTGTGTGTCTCAATGCTCTTTCTATAACAGAATGCATGCTATCGCATTCCATTTGCTTGTGGCCTTTCTCTAGAAACTTTTGTGTAATAGTTATCTTGTTCTGCATGCTGAAGTTGAGCAAGGCGTTGGACAATACCTCATTCCTGTTTTAGTATGTACAGCCGTTACTATACAATATCAGTTCCTGGTCATCACCTATCGGATTCTGATTGATGAATTTCCCTACAGCAGTGAGGATTATAGTAGAAAATTCGTTACTTGTAAGTTTTCCTTCACATTCATTCCAGATGTAACAATACCCTTTGTTTTTCCTGATATTGTATAGGGTGAAATTGTGTACTATGAGTTTTGTTTTATAATAAAGAGCTGACACATTCGATCGCAGGCTTAAAAGTACTGATTGCAAGTCCATAGCAAAGACTTCGTTGTTTGAGGCTGTGTCTTTCACCAATTGTGTACGAGCTTCTTTTTTCATGTCATTATGCATCTTGTGTTCGGATTCAGTGATATTTCCAGTTTTAAACGACTCACAGACATCACATAAATCTTTTTTTGGCCGAAACAATGACAGATTAAGGTCTTCAAAAATGTTACAGAAACTTGTAATGCTCAGGGGTTCATCTTTTTCTCGTGGACAGAAATCGTCTTTATATGCATTATAGTTGAGATTTTGATGTCCAAAGTGGCTCCAAATACAATCTGGATGTGTCTTTGCGACAATAATGAGATTCAAGTTTCGGCAAAGAATCAAAAAACCTCCGTACTTGTCTACGGGGTTTATCCTTCATATTATTTTTTGGTACATTTTTTGGCACATCATCGTCGTTGTATAAAATCCACTTTTTGATGACCCGTTCTCCAAGACACAAGCTGTTTAAAAACATCCTCTTGTATACTCGATATCTATTCCCTTTGCCGTCAAAGAGGTATAATTCCGCAGAACTTTCTCGCCTCGATGATGTCCCAGCACATCTTTTTCTTTGTTTACGTTTACAAATGGATGACATTCTGACGTAAACTTTCTTTTCTTTCCAGCTCATGCCCCAGAATTTCTCGAAACATTTTTGTCCTTCTTCCTCCGGAAGTATTTCACATTGTAACTTTGTATTGTCTTTCAAGCTTAGTTTGCAGTTGCACCTATTTTTGATTTTTCTTTCACTCTTAGGCTCAAGAAAACTCCATTTACCATCTATTTTTTTTCTTTCAGAAATATGGTTTTCCTTTTCCCTTTTGTTCCTTATTATTGGCACTCCAATCCCGAGGATGACTTTTTTTTTGTTTCTTTTCTGACAGCAATTGTGACGTTGTATTTTCTTGAAATGAGTATTGATCCATAGTGTCAGTCAGCCGTTTGTCCTGTTTTTCAGACCAACTGTGATGTGCTGAATTATCGTTGTTAAATGTAGGTAATGCCTCAGTCATAGCCTGTTCCAGGATGTGGTTATATTCTTCTGATGGGATGACATCATTAGTATGTGTATCTTCCATTTTTTTCTTCTGTCTTTCGCATGTTATTTTGTGCCTCTTCCATGTTGTCTTGAATCTCTTCCATGTTGCCTTGCCCTTCATTCATGTTGATTTGCGCTTCTATTTTAATTTGTTGTTCTAAGACATAATTGGTAATATTGCCTGCTGTGAGTGACATTTAAATTGAATTCATCAATATGGAAATATCATTATTAAAATTATCATTATTGGTAAAAATAATATTGATTGGAGTACCGCAAAAAAACGGCTGCCTTACGAGTTTCGTCCTTCTCAAGTAGTTATGAATAATCTCTTTCTAGAATATAAGACACCGATTGTGAATGGAAAGTTCTGGTGTGCCTTTTGTTCTATCGTAATCAATGTTTGATAAAACTTTATATTGAGACTCCGTCCCCTCATGTAATAAAGAAGAATCTTCTTACGAAATGTAAGATTCTGGGTTGTTTTCTAGATCTTTTCGAGTAATAAGCTCTTCTGATTCACTGTAGTTAATGTTTTGAAGTATTTTTAATGTTCGTGGATTTTAAGACATCTTGAATATTTTATCTGCATTTTAAATAAACTAGGTACATTAATTCATTTATATATAACTACGAACTGGTATACCCGTTCTTCGCACGGGAAAATTTAAAAATTAAACAATACATATTGAAGGACAAAGAATTTAATTTCAAAATAAAAAAAAAAAAAAAAAAAAAAGCTTTTTGCATATCTCAGCTGGACAACAACAAAAAAAATTTATTAAATTTTAAGTTTGTAGATCTAATAGCTGATAAAAAGGATTTTTTTATTTATAACTCCCCGTAAAACTCTCTTGTGAGTTTATTTTTGAAAACACCTTCCTAAACTGATCTCTGCTCAGCAAAAGTAACACGTTGTTACAAATTTTGTGTAATGACCGCTATAAAAATAGTGTACATAATTTATATCTGGTAGTGTAATACATTAATATTAATTTCTGTTTTATTCATTTTATGTTAAAATCTTGCCACTACTCCCTTTGAAATCTAGTTTTATTATGAAATAAAAAAAATAGTGATTACACTGATCGAAGGAATAAATTAAAAGCGGAGGCATTACCCTGAGGCATGACGTAGACTAAACATTCCTCCAGTGCCCCTTGGCACTGGAGGAATGAAATTTATAACCGGAAAATCTGGTAAAGTCCAGCTAATCCGAGCGCCCGTACAATGGATAAACTGGCACTGAAAATCGGTTCGGAGCACCGAACATGAAAGCAAATTTCAGATCTGTGGGTGGGTAGGATTTAGCCTGACCAAAGGCAGAGCAGCTAATAAAATCGATCGTTGAAAATACAGAGAAAGCTTTATTAAAAGCTTAAAAAGAATCCTAGGTAAAAGAATTACAGAAAAAACAGCTTTTTTGAAAGCTATAAAATAAAAAACTAGGGGGAAAATTTTAAAAAGTCTCATAGAAAATATGTTAGATAAGAAAATTTTATATATTTAATGTTAAGATTTTAATCGTCATCGATCCTTAAGTTTAGCATAACGTAAGTGGCAACGGGCTTACAACTATACAGTGTTAACAAGACGCTTGCTACGATCGATATTTCGTTTGGATTAAAGCTGCCAGGCACGATAGAGAGCTTTTGATACGAATAACTTGGAACTGTGAAGTATTAAGTCATGGAAAACGAACCTGATGGAAACCTTCCTCAGACTGCTCCTGAGCTCATACGTGAAATTATTAATTGTATTGGATTGGACGTGGAGGACGAAATAGTGGATTATATGGTAGCATTCAATACCGGTAAGAAATATTTTTTCTCTTGTTCTGGTTAACTTAAGATCAAGTAAATCATACAGACCCCAATTTGGTTAATAGAAATCGATATTTAAATTTGGAACTAATTTGATAACGGGGGTAATGGCGCCAAGCAGCGCTTCTTGTTGCGGGAATGAAATCCAATATGGCGGCCTAGCGGTATTTTAATGATACACAATAATTTAAAAGAATTGTTTTGAAATACATTGAAATGTATTTCAAATAAAGGATATAGGAAGAGATTGAGAATAACCTAGATCAGGCAAAATTAATAATGAATAATAATATGTAATAAAAAGTGACATGTACTAATAATAGTATTATAAGCAGTATATAATAATCTTATATTTTATTGTATGTATAATATTCGGTTGATGCGTCGAATTGTAAAAAAATAAAAATAATGCATAAGAGAACTCGTAATACATAACTATAAATAAACAACATAAGAATAGTTATAAATAAGCAACAGAAATAGTTATAAATAAATAAGATAATAATTATAATTAAATAACAATATTAATTATAAATAAATAACAAAATATGTAATAATATTTATAAATAAATGCTAAAAGAAACAATTATAAATAACGAATATTATAGGATTATTACCCATAGTAATAATTGCATTTTTTTTTCATTATGAATAAAATAATTACATAATGTATGTTAAAAGTAATTTAGAATATCAATTACATAGTAGTGAAAGCTTGCAATATGAAACTTGCATTGTAAGTTCCTTCATTGAATTTCATCGAACAAAGAACTTAAAAAAAAACATTTTTAAAACGAAAATAAACGATTTATAGCGATAATTAAAAGCACAACACTTATTCTTTTAAGAAATATTCTAGTACTCACTCATTTTAGAAATATCCATATTCGAAAATAAGGAATTAAACAGAAGACGCAAGCAATAGAAAAATTACATTGAAAATGTTTAAATTCTAACCGAAATAAGAAATTTTTATTAATATCGTCTGAAAGTAAAGGGTTACAGTGGGAAAAAACGAATTAAAGTTATTTCTAATATACGTTATCCCCATGGCAACCACATCGACAGACGATAAAAATATTACGGTAACCATATTGTAATATTATCGCCCATCTTGGCGAACATAAACAACCTCTTGGCGCTACTACCCCCCAATATCAAATTAGCACCTAAAATTTTTTTTATGTAAAAATATGAATGGGGTCTTTCAAAGTTTTTAAATATGAATCATTCACAAGTTAGTCTAATTTTTTTTCATAAATTACTACTAACTCCTCAAATATAACAGTTTGAACTGTGCGTTTTGTCTGCTATATTTGAGATTTAGTTGATTTGTCGAATCGGCTGCTTCTCGCGGCAAGTGTTTTCTCGCCAAATCGATAAATGAGCTAAATCTGGTAACCCTTCTGAATTTCTTCTCCAGTGAAGAAGTCGTTTTTGACAAAAACGCGCCAAATACGTGATTTTGCTAAATTTGGCAGAGAAGCGGCCGATTCGACAATTTCACCCAAGATTTTTTCTATTATTATTGTACTTTGCTGACAAAAATTAAAAATGTATAATTGTAAACAAAATTCTGTAGCTGAATATTATAATAAAAGACAATAGTTGAAGTGTCACTTACCAGTTTTTTCGACCATGGGCTTGTGAGATACTTTTCCAAATTGTCACCTACATGAACATTGGTTATATTACCAATCTATCAGCCACTGACATTGAAGCAAGTTTGAGGGCCCATTAGTAAATTGTAAGGCTTTGGTAAGTTGAACCCCTTAGGTTCCAATAACTAATTCACACACAAAGACCAACAGTGTTATAAGTGCAGTAGCCCTGGTAAAACTTCCTTGAGTTGCAAAAAAGCTTATTGCATCATTTTTGTTAATTGACAAATTCCTTATTTATGGCATTCAATCAAATGGGTAGAAAAATTTATCTAACAGTGTAAGAGAAAAAATGGCACTGAATTAAAATGAACTGTAATTAATAGATTGATGATATTTGAAAATCTCAGAAAATGATATAAGGCAGAATTTGACTTGTTTTTATATGTTTCATGGTCCGTATAAATGACAAGTACCATTAAAACTATAATTTGGAAATGACCAAGTTCTAGATTTATTTCTTTTGTTTTAAGTATATGTGGTACAGTACTTTATCAGAGGTTCCTTTAATATAAAAACTTTTTATTTTGGTGAGTTTTGGGGACAGTTTATCCCAAATTTGAGCTACCTTTCCTCTATTTCAGAAGTCCTTATAATAAGAGTTCCTTCTTAGGTTTTAGTTAAATTGAAGGAATTTCCAGTTAAAGTGAAATATACAGGAAGCAGATTGGTAATATATTAACACAATTGTTTTAGTCACCTTTGATTGAGTTTATTGAACAATAAGAAGTTATCAAAAAATAGCATATCAAGCACATCTTAGTAATGTAATATGTAAATTTTAATGATAATGAGTAGGAATTACATACTACAGAAAAAAGTAAGGTTTATCCTTTTTAAGAAAGTCTTCTCTGTCAAGGTTTTCCATGCTTATTTTTAATTAGTATTTTAATTCAGGAGTATGATAAACTTTATTAATAGAATCTATACCAAATCCAAAAGAAACCTTGTTTGAATTACTGGTGTCAACTGTGTTATGGTACTTATGTATTGGCAGGGGCGGCTCTAGGGCCAGACAAACCGGACCCTGTCCAGGGCGGCAAATTTTAAGGGTGGCATTGGGATCAAATTTGAGAAATATTTCTTGTTATAAAAAAATTAATAAATTTTCTGAGATATTATTGGGTGGGAATTTGGTATTTCATTTAACATTTTTATTTTTGCATGTTTAATGCCAGTTTTCTTTTCTGTTGAAATTTAAAGGGTTCAAGATGGGAAGATATGTTAATTCATGAAATCTGATATGATTACACATCTTTCACTAGTAACTTTTTCTCTATCCCGGAGTGGGATCACAGTGGGCATTCCTTTCACCCATACGATGTCCTGTGTCAGCCATCCAAAACCAGACAATTGTAAATAGTTTTTGGTAGATAGAAAGCCACTCAAGGTGTTTTATTTTGGTCTCAAGAGTAGTTACTGTAAGTAAAATAAATGCTTGGGATTCCCAACATCGGAAGACTTTTTTTTGAAGAAATTGGCATGCAAAAATAGTCCTTTCTCTTACACTTCACTCATTTCAAATAACAGGAAATTATGTTCTTAATTTTGAATGATTTTGTATTTTTTAAGACTTAAAGTAATGTATATAGTTATACTGCCTTTTTATTCACAAGAATCATTCAAGTTTTTAGGTGTGTATTTATGTGAACAATTAATCTTTTTTAATTATATTTTTTTGCTTTGGAAAGAGGGGCGGCAAAACTGCTAGAGCCGGCCCAGGTATTATTGTCACTGCAGCAAAATTTTTATATATTAGTCTCTTGAATTGCATCATTTCCCCCAAAAACCTGTAACTGATTGGGTTTTTTCCATATAAAACAGGTTAGATTCTTTTTGATATGGTGCAATTCATGTCACGCTAATTTTGTTGTAGTGATGCTAAAACATAAGTACCACTTTTACATTTTGAATTTACTCTTTTTTTGCCTCTTATTGTGCTTTTACACCTAGATCGTTCTCTTTCACTCATCCGCTGACTATGGTAAAATCTTAGAACAGCACACTACTGTTTTTGGCGACGAAAGTGTTTCGCCAAATGGTGCCTAGGAAGAAACAGTGTTTTTCAAAATGGTGTCTAGAGACTAAAGACATGGGAAACATCAAATCAAAAATAAGAAATTAAATGCAAATTCTTTCCGAATTTTGGACATCCATACCAAGATTCTATCAATCCTTCAATCATATAGAAAACAATCATTACTTTCTTACCATTTATTCTGAAGAAAATCCATTTGTCATGTTTTAACAAAGAAAATGTGATTTCTAAAACTGCTTCTACAAGAAAAACAGAAAAATCATCTCTTCTAAAATGTAACAGTGGGGTAACCGAAGTGAACGCTTTAGGCTGATGAAATAACGATCTCCATTTCCAAAATATTTTCATATTTCAGACAACCGTATTGAAATATTTTCAATCATTCACTCATTAATAAAGCAATCATTTCTTTCTTACCACTTTCATTCGAAAGGTAAAATATCAAAATTAATAAAAAAAAATTGAAAATTTTGTCGCCGAGAAGTGTGCCCTCCTAGGATCCATCCCTGACTATTTCTCCCTTACAGCTTATTTATCATTTTATATTCGTAATGACTTAAAATAGGTTGATGAAAAACCATAGAACTCATTGTCATTAGGTTAAGATAAAATTTATGAGGTTAGTTTTTACTCTTGCATGCCATTTTTCATTAGTTATTGGTTGCTGATTTGGAATTCTACCCTTTTTGTACTTTGCGCATGTTATTTTCTATGCGTCATGTTGCTGATTGATTTTTCTTTGATTGTGACCATGATATCTAACAAAAGCAAAGTAGTGTATTTGCAAATGTATAAAGAATGCCATGAAAATTAATTTGTTTGTATTAACACATCCCAAGAAGGGGAGAATTTGCATTTTGTCACGTATGTCAGAGTGGTATATGCATATGTCACAGTGGTCAATATGACTGACCATCATGTGAAAAGCTAAAGCTCATCGCAAATGAGAAATCAAGTAGCAGTTGCTCAAAGTTTGAGTGTTTTTTCAAAGACAATATTCAGATGTAATCAGGGTTGAAGTACTGTTTATATCTTTTCTTGTAGAACATAATGTTTCTTCTGACTGCAACCAATTGTGCTAGTTCTCTTATTTGGAAAATGTTTCCAAAATCTGACATTACCAAGCAATATGGATGTGCAAGGATTAAAACATCTGCTGTGATTAGTGATATAGTTTCAAGTCAGAATTAGAATATAATTAAATGCATGAAATAAGGCCCTTATGCAGCAGCATCTGATGGCAGTAGTGGTACAAACTAGAAATTATATATCTACTGTGATAACTTTGATCCTACAAAATATCTATAACTCAAAGTGACCTTTTTTGTAGTTCCAAATTTGAGGATTCCATTGGAAAAATTTTGAAAATGTAGAATACCTTTTGAACATTTAGTTTCATTTATGGCAGAGAATTCTGCAGTAATGCAAAGGAAAAAATGGAGTTATTACCTTCTGTGTGTTATTTCATAAATTTTACAACAGAAAAGGGTCCTGCTTTTTTATCTTTAAAAGTTGATGAGAGGCTCATAGATATATTCCATCTATAAAGCTTTCAAAGCTTGCATAATAAAGATATCTCAAAAATTATAAAGCATTCATGTGCTTGATGATTATCGCGTGGTGGTAGTCTTGATGCGAAGTTCTATATAACTTGATTGTTTATTTCTGTACATGTAAATTTTTTTATAAGTATAATCTAAAAGTTGATTAATAAGTTTGCTGTATTTTTTTTAAAAGTATCACACAGTATTAATTTTCAGTGAGGTGAAAAAAGCTTTCTGGGGACACCCCCGTTTCAAATGGGCAATGGAATCCAGGTTGGCATACACAATTGGTTCAAAAAGCAACCAAAGGAATTTTAAAAAACATGACATTCTACATTTAGTGTTACATTGAAAATAAATGCCTGAATAATTTTGGAAAATATTTAAGGTTTGATGATGAAAATTCTGTTGAATATCGTTTATTATGTTATTTAACTCCACTTTATATGTAACTTGCTCTCCTCAAACTATTTTTCTTACATGCCATCTAATGTGATGCTGATGCTTATTCATATCCCACTGCGACATTCCTTTATAAAAAATCATCACTTGATTCTTTATTCTCAAACAACTGCATGCCATCCATGCAGACTAAACATTCAATTATTTTCAAAATTAAATCCTCAATCATAAATCGCCTCAATGCATGCATTTCCCCTTTTACTACAAACTTTAACAATAATAAAAAAACATAAATCATATATTCAGCAATACTGCTTGTAACAAAAAAGTGTTTTTTTCTATTAATTGTTCCATGTAAAAAAAAAATTTTTTTATTTGCCTCCAATTTACCACAAAGAATAATCTAACTTATTCTTTAAAAATATCTGCTGCTTAAAATTAGCAAAATCAACAGTGAACATGTAACATGTATAGACTATGCCTCATTTCAAATTATTGGTATTACCAAAAAGGTTTGCGAGTGTAAAATTGCTATCTAAATCTGAAATTCATCAAATTTGGCATGTATTTAATTTTTCATTCCAGTCATGTCTTCTAGTTTAAATTAAGCTTAAACAATATGATTATTTCTGCAATAACACTCTGTAAAATGCTTAATAATAATTGCAGGATTAGCTGAACAATTTAGATTTCTTAATTTTGTTTATATACTTATTTGATATCTATTACTAGATAAACATTAACTTTGATATAAACTACTTTATCCAGTTCTTAATCTAACCTGATTTATTTAATGAAATCGGGTTATTTTCATTGTGGTTTTGAAAAATATCCTAGATTTTTATTTTAGTATAGATAATTATACCATAATTATATATATATTTTTTAGAAAGAGTCCAAAATGTTGTGGCTAAATTGGAACGAGCAGGAGCGATTCCTATATTCCCTAAAAAAAATGCCAGTCAAAAGGATGCAAACCCTACTAAAAATAATGAACAAAAATTCATAGTATTTGAAAGAAGTCATGTAGTAATTACAAGCCCTATCAGTAGTGATTTAAGAAAATCCTTCAGCAGCTGAAGCTAGTACCGTCAAACAGAGCAGTGGTTAAAAAAAAGTAATCCAAGGGTTCTTCAAAAGTAAGTTTTTGGTTGCAATTTTTATTTAAAATAAGAATTAATTTCCCTGTCAATAATATCTTGTTTCAGAAAGCCTTTAAAAAATATTTTATAGATATCTTGAAATTTATTTAATTAGCTAATATTGGTTGAAGTAATTTGAATAAAATAAATACATATTATTCACTATTTTTATAGCAAATATATAAGATACTGTACACAAATTTTAATAATGAACCCCTCAGGGGCTCACCTTTAGGTGAGTACGAGTGTCACAATCCCGAGGTGCCTTAGTGATCTTTTCCTTTGCCCAAGGGGTTTACTGTGTTTGGTAAACACGAGTGTCGCGAACCCAGGGTACCCTAGTAATCCTTCTCTATTTTCGACCCTCTATCTTGTCATTCAATTTTTCCTTTTCTTCCTTTCATGTCGAGACCACAGACCAATATTTAATCTGTACAGAGTTCAAATTATTGATTAATTTTTCTTATGAGAAAATTAACATATTTTGGTTTACATTTTGTATTGCATTTATTTAGTTTCTTTTCTTCGATTTCTTTAAATATCTTGATTGTTACTTTATTTCTTTTTGACTAACACTGTTGGTATTTCAACCCGCATCTTTGCCGTGTGCAGCGTCCTGTAAGGAGGAAAATGGTGTCCTGGGTATACCTTTGTGTTCCCTTTAACCCACGCTTCACTGTAGACAGGAGTGATCCCACTCCTGCCAATCGGCTGGCGATACCTCTCTTGGGTGTCCCTGGAGAGACATTGCTGTAGGGTTAGTGTTGCAGATAAGGGGTGGCGGGTTTACCCATTGGATCCTTGCCCTGATGCTGTAGCACTATGTTCTGGGTGTACTCCAGTTAAGTGTCGTGCCTGGTTTTTGCTAGATGACTGGCACATTGCCTCCCTTGTTGGACTCCGTGGTAGGTGGAGGCACGCCAGGATGAAGGTTTTCTCACGCTTATGGATCCAATGCAGCTGTGTCTGGGTAAAGGCCTTGTATTACCCACAACCTCTTACAATAGAGTAGATCTGTAACAATATACTTTTTATCTTATCATTACCTAACAATGAAATGTCTCAAATCCCCATTAGCAATTTTTAAAGCTCTTCAAGGAATTGGAGAACCAAAATCAGTAAAAAAGAAATGCGTTCTGGGGATTTACTTGTCGGAACAACATCTGCTATTCAATCTAAATCCTATTTGTCTGCTAAAACATTTCTTGACTCTCCCCTCCTCGTTACTCCCCACAAATCTCTTAACTCCAGGCGAGGTGTCATTTCAGAACCTGACTTGTTATGCACTTCTGAGGCTGAAATCCTTGAGGGATTTTCAGACCAGGGTGTAGTTAAGGTCGGAAGAATCGCTTTAAAAAAAAGATGCTGCCATTATTCCAGCTAAACACATAATATTGACATTTAATAGCCCTAAACTTCCAACCACAATAAAAGCCAGCTAACCTTAATTGCAAAATACATCCATATATTATGAATCCTCTACGCTGTTTTAAGTGCCAGAGATTCGGACGCTCTCAAACTTCCTGCGGCGGTCAATTAACATGCTCTAGATGTGCAGCCATTGGGCATTCTTCTACGGATTGTACTCTAGAGCCAAAATGTGTCAATTGTTCATTACCTCAATCTGCCGATTCTAAATTATGTCAGAAATAGGAAATTGAAAAAGAAATCCAAACAATTAAAACTAACAATATATCTTACTTGGAAGCCAAAAAATTAATGCCCCCTCAGATATCACAAACATATGCCCAGGCTACTAAATCTACAAAATAATCCACTACTACTCAGACAGATGAAAATATCACAAAAATAAAATGTGCTCCTTTAAATTTACTTCAACCACTTTCATCCCTAACTAAACCAAATATATCAATATCCATTCTTGCTGTTTCCACATTATCATCTTGAACCCAAGCAAATCTCTTGCCATCCACCTCTTCAGTAGCAGCTACATTGTCAGCCTCAGCCACCTATTTCTATGTCTAATGTTGTACTTTCTGCCACAAATAATTGTTCACCCCTATTAAATCTTCAACAATCATATCTGTTTCCCCATCAAACTCCGGTATTGAACCCACCTCTGCATCTACTACATTACAGGATTTGAAACCAAATTCAAAAACTCGTGCAAGGAAAAAGAAATTGCTAAAAAAAGTGAACCAAAAATTGAAATAAAAATGGCTTCGCACAAACCACGAAAAGTACACCTCAACAGGATTCCTCAGATGAGGAAATGATTGAATACGATCCGTCTGTATGTCTCATTCCATACAATCTGTCTAAAAGTGTTTTGGGGGAAGATCATTAACACCGACCCATTATAGAAATGGTAGGGATTAATTTTTTAAAAAAAACCCCCAGATTGTGATTTTAAATTCTTTAGACTTGCCTTTTTTCATTAATCTGACTTGGTGGGAGAAAAATCCCACCAAAATCTATTTGGTTTTATTTATAAAATTGTATTTTTATACTTAATTTGACACTATTTTAAACTGGTTTAACTTGAACTTTTATGTGCAAGCAGGCATGCCCATATTTAAAGATATGTGCATATGTTTTATATTTCCTGTGTACTTTAAAGAATATTTTAACAAATGTATGGCACAGTATAACCAAAATTGGCTCTTGCGCCAAAAAACAACACACTCACTCACTTTAATAATGAAACTTTTTATTGTTTTGAAATGATTAAAATATGAGGTTAACAAGTTTCATGTAATGCTATAAATAATTTTAAAAAAATGAAGGAAAAAATACCTATTATTGCTTGTAACTGTCTTTTTATTTCTAAAAATATTTTGCACTTTATATTTTGATATGTAACTAAGTGTTTTACAAATGTGCATAAACTTTCACAAAAAAGTTTTTCTGAATTTCTTTCATTTTTGCAAAGTCATTTTAAATAACACATTGAATGTTAGGAACAAAATTTAAGTTTTAATATGTTTTTAGAGTCCAAAATTTTTCTTGGAATATTCTTTTAAATTCTCGTACTACTACGATTTTTTTTAATGCATAAAACCTATATTGCATGTGTTGGGAGGATGTATTAGCTTGATATCAGCAATTGCAAATTCCATTCAAAGACTCATGTATAAAATAATAAATGCTTGTTGCGTGTTAAATTCTATCGAAAAGATTAATTATCTCAAATTTCATGTGCAATATTTTAATAAATATGAAAGATGAATACTTATAACTTGTTGTGCAATGTTTGCAAAATTTATAAAGTAACAAAATCAAATAAAAAGAGTTACCAAACATTACAAAAAAACATATTTTCTTCTATGAATAATCTTTGAAGTACAGTCGGACCTCTATATATAGAACGAAATTTCTCAATTCCAGGAAAAAGTTCGTTATATGGAAAATTCATCATATAGAGGTTCATGTTTTAATGTACTTTATAAACCACATAAAACAAATTTTAAATTCATAAACACTATTTATTAAAAAAGTAATTATTCACACCTTTTTTAAATTAATATATGTTTATTTTATATATCTCACCCATCAAAAAAGAAAGAAACTGCAAGAAAAAAGAATGTCGGAGAATTCACTGTATTTTCAATATTAAGAAAATAAATTTATAATAAAAATTAATTTTACGGACATTTTATACTTTAAAGCATACAAGTAATATTAAACATACATTATTTTATAATTAGAACATGGGGACAAGGGACAACTCCACTGAGGGTGAAAGAAGATATCGAAGATGTTTCTAGTAAACTGGGGAATGGGGGTTAAAGGTTGTACTTGGATGAAA
Organism: Trichonephila inaurata madagascariensis; assembly: GCA_019973955.1. NCBI lineage: Eukaryota > Metazoa > Arthropoda > Arachnida > Araneae > Nephilidae > Trichonephila > Trichonephila inaurata. The sequence continues at coordinate 336,499 of BMAV01003816.1, read as the reverse complement.
TGTCCAGAACTCTGTTGCTCTCAGTGAGTTAGGATTTAATAAAACCAGTTCAAAATTTATAACCATCATAAAATATAAAAGAAAAACTTGAAATTTTTTCAGAAATACTTTAAAAAAGGGAGAACAAAAATTGAATTGCAAAAGAAAAAGTTTGTTATATAGAAAATGCACTTAGCTATAGAGGTTATTTTATGAAGAAAATCATGAAATGTTCAAGGTTCCAGGAAAAAATTCGCTATATAGAAAAATTCGCAATATAGAGGTTCGACTGTATTTTATAAGAAACTTTACTATATATATATATATATAT
>BMAV01003816.1:309753-336179 GCA_019973955.1 Trichonephila inaurata madagascariensis | reverse complement strand
AAGCAAGTAATGTTATTTATTTATAACATATTTACTTTGTAATATATTTTCATAATTTATTAATATTTGAGGTAATTAAGACAAGAATATAAAATAAAACCTGTGCAGAAAATCTTAAAATTTAGCAGAAAAATTTCTGTATTTATATATTTTGTTTTTGTTATTGAGAATTATATCATACTTAATGAAAAACTTTAAAGACAATGTTTTTCCCCCTCTTAAACTACAAAAATTAATTTATGTGAAAGTTTAATAAGTATTTGAATTTTTTATGAAAGCTTTAACTATTCTTGAAAAGCCCTAGCTATAACTCAAGATAATAATAAATCTTTATTAATTTTTAATATTGAAATTCACTGTAGAATCAGATAAGATTTATAATTTTGCATATACAATTTGATTTTCCAAACAAGAGATGCAAATTAACAATATACAAGAGGAAAGTGGTTTATTAAGAATCACAATTTGAGAGTTCAACTTCTATTGTGTTTAATAGTACATGGTATACATAATGAGTCCTTAAAGACTGCATGTTGTAAAAATTTCAAAACTGTGATAACTGCCTTTACACAGGTGAGGTATAAAATATTATTTCAGTTTGGTAACCCATTGTGTATGATGCTGCAATACAATGTTAAATGACCTGGCTTGTCACATTAGCTAATTAAGCATAAATCAGGCTCCTTAAATAGGCTTCTGTGGAGATTTTAATTGATCCCTGTGCTTACATTTTTTTAAAGAAGTAATGTTCTTTATTTTCAATAACAGACGCATTTCTATTTCATACAAATGTGTCAGAAATTACAATAGTATTAGTTACATTTGTAATCAAGAATACCTCATTAGTTTCCTGGGGTTTATTTTCATAAGAATATATATTATATTACTTACTCCTTATGTTGACTTGCCATTAAGAAGTAAAATTTTCCTTAAATATTTCATGAACTTAGAAAATGTTCATTATATTATAAAAATAGAGGCTGCGGTAGCCCAGTGGTTAAGGTATCGGATCATGGCAGGCATGTCATGAGTTTGAGCCCAGTATCACTAAAGACCTGCCGTGTAGGGGAGCGATGCACGTTAAATTTGTTGAGAGCTCAAACATTAACCTGTTGGTGTGGTGTGGTAGTTAGGAGAGGGGGTGCCAGCTCAGGTGTTGTCCTCGTCACTTAACCATGGTTCAAAATTACGAGGTCTGTCACCAAAAGCCCTCATGTAGCTGAACAGTGCGACGTTATTATTCACTCACTCATATAAAAATAATAATTTTATGTTAACCACAACAATTTCGTTGAAATTTTATACATATACATAAAGAAAGAGCTATGTAACCTTTATTTTACTGACAGATATTGATGGAACAGAAAAGTTGTAAGATTCCTTGGTATAAATACCATATTTTCCTGTATATAATCCGCGTATTATGTGTTAAAAAAGTTTCAAATTTCGTTGTGCGTATTCTCTGTAGTTAATTCCTCCAGCATTTAATGTGAAAGGCCATGGTTTCGAACACCTAGACAGCGTTGTTTCTGTCGAGTTGTGGGTTCCCATTTTTTTACCACTAGAAACCTACAGTGTAGAGCAGGGTTCGGCAAGCTTTTTTAGATGTGGCGTGCCAAACCAATCTACCAATATGGTTCAGTGTACCACACAGTAGGACATTTTTGAAACAATTCGATTTCCTCGATAATGCATATAAAGTTAGAGAATAGAGGTCAATAACATAGATATGTAAAGTTTTATTATACATTAATTTTTTATCATTAGAAAATATTTCTTAACATAAAAAAAACATAAAATATAACTATATCTTCAACAAAAGAAAAAATTAAAATTGTACATGTATTATGTATTTTTAAAAATATTTGTAAAAATAAGAAATAACACAAATAGTTTTTCCCCTTTATTATAGTTAAATAAAAAGATATATAAAAGATTTAATGCGAACCTAGTGCTTGTACAGTTCTACTTTTATATTACAAAATCAGGGATATAATTTGGGACTTTCAATTTGACACGATTCTGAGCATTCAGTTGTTAAACAATTTTTTCGTGGAATCAAATTACGCACCAAAAAGGAGTTGTCCGATAGAGACAAAAATGGGTGGGTCGCGAAAGATTTCGTATGGAATAACAATGATTAAAATTTCAGATAAATTGAATCATTTTTTTCAGAGTTACAAAGTAACGAGCTCAATAAGTTGATCCGCCTCTAGCCTGGATACAAGCTGCCAAACGACGTGACATAGGGTGATAAAGCACCCTAATGGTCTCCTGCGGTATTTCTTGCCCGATTTGCTCTAAGTGTCGGGCCAGGTCATCAACATTCCCTGGTAGATGCAATCGCCTTCTCATCATATCCCAGACATGCTCGATTGGAGAGGGATCTGGCTGGCCAAGAAAGCGTTTTATAAGCTGTAAGACAGTTCATAGCAACACGTGTGGTATGTGGTTTGGCATTATCTTGCTGAAAAATAAGGCCAGTATACTGCAAAAGTAACGGTACCAAAACAGTTCTCAGAAGGCCGTCGACGTACCGATGTGCTGTAAGTGAGCCTCTAATGACGACCAAAGGGGTCCGGCTTCAAAAGAAATGGCACCCCAGACCACATAACTCCTTATTAAGGGCCTGTGACGTGCAATAGTAAGAGCAGGATCGGTACGCTGCCCTGGCTGTCCAGACGTCTTCGATGATCGTCAGGACACAGATGGAAGCGGGATTCTTCGCTAAACACTATACATCCCCAGTCAGCATGATTCCAACCTGATCGATTCAAGCACCACTGTAATCTAGCTCAACAGTCTGCAGGCGTGAATAGCAGGTGGCGTTGCGGTCGGTACGATCGTAAATTTCACTCTGCCGTCTGTGAATGTTCATGGTGGGCACTCGTGTGCGGGTCGTACGTCTGACGATTGATAACGATGATTCAAGCACTGTGACAGCTGATATGATAATCAATCTGGCCTGCCGATCTGCTGGGGCACTAGGTCGACCGCTACCATCATGACACTGAAATCTGCCACTGTCCACCCATTCTTGCCTGCAACTTCTAATAGCCGCATCACTTCGATCCATACAACGAACGATTCTCCGATTTGCCCAACCTCCCTCTTTCAGTCCAATGATACATCTTTCAAATTCTTACAGTTGCTCGTAATGAGCTCGAATCCCTCAGTGAGGCATTTTTTCAGTTATTGAAAGGTATCCTAAATTGTGCAATGCACACAACCGAAATTTTGACCATCAGACTGAGAATCTCTTCTTATGGACACCTGCTGAGCGCACAGTTCCGATGCGCTGTAGCTCCCTCTATTCTTTCGTTGGACAAAAATGTTTAGTCATTTGAATGTTCAGTTGAAATGTCTTTGCATACGAAATTTCATTACAATCGGGCAACTCCTTCTTGGCGTGCCTTTTTTTTTGTTTTTGTTTGTTATAGTGTATTTTTCACATACAGTAGAACGCGTCGTTTATCCGAATCAACTGGACCGGACACCGTTCGAATATGCGCTTATTCGGATAACCGAAAACCGGATGCGATCCATGCAGTATATAAAACCGGATACTAAACGAATATTGAAAATCACGTGCTTGAAGAAAAAGCAAAATAGGTGCAGAACGTCGCAATTTTACCTTCATTCTAGAAAATCACTTATTTTTCTCTGTACCATTGTACATCTTCGTTTTTTCGCTGCAAGATCTGATTCTCTTGAGCAGCAGTAGTTGAGTAGGACAGCACTCTGATTGTTGTTCGTAACACTCCATAGCTGTCTCCAACGCAGAAAATGACGTAACATTTGATGGACCTTTGCTACTTTCGTCGTTGTTGTGTCCTCGTCTTCATCCGTTTCATCGTCGACACGGTCGGATTCTTGCACGGAAGTCACAATCTCGTTATCATTTAACATTTGAAATCCACAGTCATCTGCATCGCATGTCATCCAGATTTCTACATCTGCTTCAACACATTCTTGAAATCCTTAATTTAAAATGATTTCGCGGCTTTTTTTATGTCAGAAATTGTTGGCTTTCCAACATTATAAAACTGTGCTAGAGACGCTCCACTCTTTCTCCCTTCTCTTGATAATTCAAAAAAACATCTCTTTTGATAAAAAAAACTTAGCTTTACATACCTTCGTGTGGACGCCGAGTGGTCATGGGTGTGCACTCGTAGCTGGTGTTGTCGAAGTTTGGACTCAAATCTTACTGCTGCTGAAGATCCACAGTATAGAGGGAGTAATTGCACGCTAAATCTATCGAGGCTATTTCCGAGTGGAATAACGTATCAAATTTCAAACAATGCGCATCTCACCAAGGAATTTATTCCTTCTATTCAGAGCCGTTTAAAGGCTAAGCACTTTCAACCTAATTTTAAACTTACCCAGTTTCTAACTGGGCATGGGAACTTTAAAGCCTATTTGAAACTCTTCAATTTGTGGCCTACTGACCAGTGTTCTTGCTCCAGTGACACAGTCCAGAATGCCAAGCATCTGATACTTGCTTGTACTAAATTCTCTTCCGAAAGACGTACATTTATGAATTGCCTACAAAAGAACAAAATAGCGTGGCCTCCTCCTTTGTCTGCCTTTGTTCAAAGCAAATCATCTTTTACATCGTTTTGTGCATATGTTACCGGCAAAGTATGAAATCCGGCATTCTATAGAATGCCTAAAACTAGCCGGCAAAGTATGAAATGATTCTTATTTCACACATCGCCTTGGCATTCTATAGAATGCATAATGAGAAACCGGCGAAGTATGAAATACATCTCCGATTCGTTTCGAATATTGTATGGCAAGGCAAGAGACCTTTGCGTACTTCAGGCTCAGAATTTGTCAGTTGCACATTGTAGCTTGTTCGGGAGTGTCAAAATACTCAATTTTGCTTAAACTTATTCAGCAAAAAATTGGTTTTTTCCTATGCTGCATGAAAACGGAAAAGTATCTCGTAGTGTTGGAGAAGGAGTCATGGTCTAAAGTAGGGGTTGGCAACCTATGGCCCACGGTACAATTATCAGTGGCATTCAGCTTTATTCAACAAATTTGTCAATTTTTGCATGAACTTTATAAATTTGTAATAGATCTTATTTGACAAAAATCTCCAGAATTTGGTCAATTAAGGAATTATGAAAAAATTTGAACGATAACTCTAAAGGTAAATTTACAGATTTTTTTGTAAATTATTGAATGCCATAGCTGGAGATATTTAATTGTTGGAAGAAAAAAAATTGCACATGTATTTTGCTTTTCCGCTTTTAATTCTACATATTTAACAAGGGGAGGCCACGACTAAGGAAATTCATTTTGGATAGAGACTTGGTGTAATAATAGTACTCCTTTAGGGTGTTCACCCCTCAATGTAGTTCCGCCGAATAGCCAGTCAATGCGGAGAAAATAGCTTTCGAAATTCGTGCTTAGCTTTTATACAATTAAGTTTTACTTTCCTCCAACGAGTTCGTAGCTTGATTGAGGAATCGTCTACTTATTATGCTAGTGGTTAGGGTGCGATTCCATGCGCGAGCGATAAGCTTTTTTTCTTCAATTTATTTAATTATTTTTTAAAATTAAATAAATTTATTTATGAAAGGTTTATTAAATGATATTTTATGTAATTATTTTGTATTTTATAAAGTAAAAAAATGAAATAAATTTATTACTTAAATTATTTATTTGTAAAATTATTATTAATTAAAAATATTTAAAATTATTAAAATTAATTAATTACTATGTATTATGATTAATAAATTTATTAATAGTAACAATTATTATAAATTAAAAATAGTCAAAATTATTTTTAATTATAATTATTAATAATTAAAATTATAAATAATTAGAATTAATTAATTACTATTTATTACAATTAATAAATTTATTAATATTAAGAATTATTAATTAAAAATATTTAAAATAATTATTAAAATTATGAATAATTAAAATGAATTAATTACTATTTATTATAATTAATACATTTATTATTATTATTAGGAATTATTATTAATAAGAAATTTTATTAATTTGTTATTAAAATTACTATTAATTTATTAAAATTTTATCAATGTATTATTAAAATTATTATTAATGTATTATTAAAATTATTATTAAAAATATTATTTACTTTTGAAATTATTATTAATATTTATTAAAATTAATTAAATAAATGTATTATAAAATTATTTAAATAAACTTAGTAAATTTAAATAAATTTATTTGAAAAGGACTTATTAAATATTTTATAAAATAATTATATTAATTATAAAATAATTAGTTTAATAATAATAATAATATATCTTATTAATTTTTTATATTATATATAATATTTTATTTATAGTATATTGTATTTCACATTATAAAACTATTTGTTACTAATTTTTATGTAAAATATCATTTAATATTAAATATTTTATTATAAATAATGTTTAATATAAAATAAATTTATGAAACTTAATATAAATATTTATAGATAATTACAGTAATTTTTTTTTACTTTATAAAATACAAAATAATTACATAAAATATCATTTAATATTTAATAAACCTTTCATAAATAAATTTATTTAATGTTAGAAAATAATTATTTATTTAGAAATGTACATCACTAATATATTAATCTTATCGTGACCTTATTTCATACTTTGCCTAAACAGCTTTAGTCATTCTATACAAAGCCTAGGCAAAGTATGAAATAATTCTCTTATTTCATACTTTGCCTAAAAACGTCCGGCATTCTATAGAATGCCGGCATTTCATACTTTGCCGGTAACACATACATTAATAGCATTTTTTCCTGTATTATTTAGATTGTAAACTTTGTGTTTGCTAACATTTACTATACGTGAATATACATATGCATAATGTATATGTGTATGTATGTGTGTGTATATATATATGCTTCTATATTTGTGCCTAAGTGTGTATGTATGCTTTATGTATTTGTATTTTGAAAATTTTATTATGATCATGTTTTCTAATCTTCCTCATTGTATAATTTTAATTATTATCTCCGTTTGCATGTGAGCAATCTTGTATTTTATTCTGTATTTATTGTATTTGCATCCACTTTTTTTTTCTCATTTTTCCCCCCTTTTGATTCCCATTTGTGCCTATATCCTTCTACATGTAACTTCCGATCAATATTGATTGAGTATTGACTTACGTTTGTAAGCCTTGTGTTATACTTGTCGGTACACAAGGAGTTTACCTAGAGTCCCCAAAAAAAAAAAATTCTGTCGAGGCTGAAAATTTTCCCAATCCCGTGGTGTGGAAATTTTTCAGAGTATGGTGCCAGCTCAGGAATCGTCCACTTAACTTGACCGAAGTTCAAAAGTACTGGATTCGTCGCCAGTAGCTCTAGTGTAACTTCAAAGGGTGACGTGAATAAATAATCAAATAACCTACGTTTTCTTGCTCCTGCGTATTAAGTGTTGGTGCATTTATGATGTTGAGCTCCAGAGAAGATATTGAAACCAGACACCGTGAATTATGAAAGCACCTCACACTCCCATGGTATACGATCAAACATAGGCAAATGACCGCGAACTTATAATGTTTGGCGTACTCTGAAATATAATTTTATTTACGCACCGGGGTATGCGTGCCCTACTTTGGAGACCCCTGGTGTCGAGGGTTTGATGCACGTTGAATTTGTAGGGCCTCAAAGTCCTCACGTTGGTGTAGTGTGAAACGTTAAGGAGTGGATGACAGCTCAAGTGTCGTTTTCGTCGTTCACAGTCAAATGACTGAGGTTTAAACTTACGAGGTCCGTCGCCAATATCCCTCGTGCAGATTTGAAATATGACGTCATCATTCAACCCGAGGTTTAATAATGTTTGCTACATATAAAGTCAGATGCTCTCATGTGACTGATTAAGCATTATAGTTCCCCTCCATTTTATTATTTCAAAGTCATCGACTTTCTAAATTTTTCCGCCATTATTTTTTTAAAGAAAAAGAGAAAATATTTGCACTTTTAATGGTATGTTTATGTATGTAGAGCGGTATCTTGAATAAAGGGAATCATGTATTTTTTGATAAATTATATGGCATTTTTAAAATTTTACTTCTAATTGTGAAAGTGTAGGTACTACTTTAGAAGAAGAAAAATACGAAAATGAGAAATATTTTAAAGAATTCTGAGGGGTGGGTTAGTACCATCTAGAATCACGCCCCTCTCTTTAACTGTTAGTGCCTGTCTTATCAAAAGTTTTTCATTTCTTATTATTGAAAATCTTTTACATAAAAATTCTATAGCTGCTGTAAAATAAAAGGTTAATAAAATTTAATCTTATATAGCATATTATTTTATTTGTGAATCTAAAGACTATATAATAAGAGTTTTTAATTGTTTTAGTATAATGGGATTTTTTCCTGTGTTTGATTGAGTTGAGTACATATATTTTTAAAATTTTAGCTGTCATTTCTAAGAAGTTTAAGTTATCCATGAAAAGCCTTTCACCAGATCATGAAATTTTTTGTACTCAAAAACTTATAGATTAAGAGCAATTAAATTTTTTTTTGTGGTAATTTTTTCCGCAATTCAGATACACTTGATACCGCAATTCAGATAAAGAAATTGTATCTGAAGAAAAAAATTACATTTTAAAGTTTCAGAGATTTGTAAAAAAAAATTTAGTCAGAATTTTTTTCTTTTTTAATATTTTTAAAGAAATAATATGTATATTACATGCATGAACCTTAATTCTTTTCGATTGATCTATACCCTACAAATCGGTTTACTTCCCCCAACAATAACAACAACAACAAGAAGAAAAAAAGTAAGAAAAAAAAATTATACTTCACTCGTGCATCACACTTAAAGTTTTGAAAAATTAAGAAATTTACCATTTTTTGTCACACGCACACAATTTTGTATAACTATTCAACTTACCAAAGTCGCAACGTTATTGTTCCAAATGTAAGACTTGGGATATGAGGAGCCGGAAAAAAAAATGTTTACAAATTCAAAATATTTATTGCTCGTGCAAAAAACTCACTAAAGACATTATTTTGTAAAATTAGTAATATTTCATGATTTCATTCGATTTTTCTTTTCCACCTTTATTAATCAAAACTTAAGAAATGATAAGCGTATTTTACATTTCGAATATTTTATCACTAGTACATCAGGACCTATTATTAAGAATAGTTTATAAAGTTATCTAATATTATTCAAATAAATGACTTAAAAATAAAAATTTTCAGAAAAAATGGATTTTTTCTCATTGAGAACATTTATAAATCCCCGTGCACCACAAATTATCACGTGGGGGCTTACAAAAGTAAGCATGAAGCACACATCAAAAAGGAATACGGAATTTAAAGTCATGAAGGATTACAATACAAGCATCCATGCCTTCTCCGGGATTCAAACCCACAAGTCCTATGGCACCACAGTCAGCGTCACTAACCGCTATACCAGATGGGCGGCAGGACAATGGTTATTGAACTTGAATGAAAAGTCTTCCTGATAATGCCTTCTCTTGCTTCAGTACCACATATTTATTAAAAGGCCTCCGCCTTAAACTTAATACAGCGTCTCCATCGCTTGGGTATGAAAGAGCTTAGAAAATCTGTATTTGACATACCGTAAAATCCGGCGTATAACGCGCACTTTTAACATAAAAAATAAGATCGAAATTTAGGGGTGCGCATTATACGCCGAGTATAAAAATGAGAGCTTTAAAAAAATGAGTATTAAAAAAAAATTTAGACTTATATACCGAAATACTGTTTATTTAAAAGAAATAACATACCCTATGAACTTTCATTGTTGGATAACATGAAAAGGCATTCTTTTTTGACCATTTTAAGGCGAATAAACGTACACCGTTTCTTGTTACAATTAATGCATTCAGGCGATTTTCTAGGACCCAGTTCGCAACACTTTCTTCTAGAATAGGCCATTTCGTTACTCCTTTTCGTAAAGCCCATTTCTTCTTTGGCATGTTAATTACTGTCATTTCATTTTTTTTTCCCATTCCTTATGAAACTTTCGCCAATATCAAACATCCTTGCTGCAGCACGATTTCCATTTTCTTTCGCAAATTGAATCACTTAGATCTTGAAACCGACACTGTGTTTTGCTTCGTTTACCAGGACCCATCTTAACTGCTCGCTGTTTGAAGCGTATTCAATATTATTCATAGCATTGAATATACTACAGACAGCGAGCGTAATAAGTCTCAGACTTGTTCTAATTTATTTCAAAATTAATCGTTCGCCTCGTACATCACACGAAAGGGGAAAAAGGAATCAATGTTTATAGAAAAGCGTGGGAAAAATCCAGCCATGGCGCTGATTCGGTCTCCCCTCTCCCTTCTTGCACTTAAGGGTTGTATAATTCTAGAAGTATACTATTTTTTCAAGAGAGTCTGGAATGATTCATCCAATAAATAATGATTTCAAAACATAAGAAAACTGCACACGTACATTTCAAATTTTTTTCGTAATAAAGGGGGTGCGCGTTATACGGCGAATATACCTAAAAATTAAAAAATGCAGCTTGAAAGTATAGGTGCGCGTTATACGCCGGATTTTACGGTATTTAATCACGTAACAACAGCTGTTACTCTATCAAATTTCGTAAGGATCTCTGGTCAGAGTGATGATGTTTTTAGGCTGACCAATGATATATTTAGTTTGGGATACAGGAAGCAGGAAAAAAATAATTAAAACCAGTGTAAATTCAAAATATTTATTATTCGTGCAAACAGCCCACAAAACACATAATTTTTTTTAAAAGAAACTATCAATATGTAGTCATTTTTTTAAAATGTACCTTTAATGAACAAATCTTAATAAATAGTAAGTATATTTTTCCTTTCCATTTTATTTTAAATTTAAAAGAATTTTATCTATTATACACTATGTGAAATAGTTTATGATAATAATTTTCAATGTTAAATAAAATAATATGCACGACATAGGCAACAAAATGTTTTTTTTTTGAGTAATTAATTATAAGAATACATTTAATGCGAAATTTGAGCTTGATTACTTTTGATAATTTTGTTTATATTTGGTCATAAAAATGATAATGCCACTTTCATTTCATTGTTTACATTTAAAAGTCTCGATCATTTTTTTCTTTTTTATACTTGTTAATGCTGAAATTCCGAGTTCACTCTAATAAGATGTAAAAAACTGTAACAATATTTAAAAAAATTTTTTTTTGGCTATTATGGGATAATTACCTCTAATTTTAATCCAAAATGAATTAATTGACTCTTCCGAATCTTTTGAAATTTCATTTCGATTATTATAGAGAGAAATTAGTTCTTCCTTTTCATTCGGAGTAAATTCATACATAGATGTATCCGTTCACAAATGGATTACGAATCCAATGAATTTTTTTTATGTTTAAATTTGGGAAAAAAGAGAGAGTATCTTAGGTATGATCTCTCCTCTAATATTGTCAAATGGTCAATAACAATTTTATAAGCAGTTTATTTTTATAAAACGGCCAAAAAATGCGATTTCGGATATTTTAAAAAATTTTATCTGAGTATAATAAATAATTAAAAAAAAAAAAAAAAAAATTGGCGCACACAAGTGCCGCGGCACAGTGTTTGAGAATCGCTGCTTTAGATAATATCTTGACAGCTGAGTGACATAGTTGTTTTGGCACCTGCTTTGTACGCCCAAGATTTCAGGTTCGACCCCAGTCTAAGTCGGTGGATTTTCTTGATACAGAAATTCGACAGCATTCAGGTCGTATGATTATACGGCATGTTAAAGATATCTCTAGTGTACCTGTTTGGCTTTTGGTGTTGTGCTCTCGGCAAAATTGTATTCCTTTTTTTCAGGTTCACTTCGTCAGAGCTCAGGTGCCTCTCTCTGGAGGAGAAGAAACTGGGTGTGAAAACTTCTTGTGGCAATAGGTATTCCACTTATATGGTGTTGCACTAAAAAATGATATCAGCTCCTGGGGAATGTACTAGGTCTACAATGGTAAAAGAACCGATCCGCAGCTCCATTGGGAAAAAAAACCCCTTTAGATAATACCAATTCAAGTGAGTAGGATTACAGAAAGAGGTAATTACCACAACAGAACTTAAACTCTCAAGTTCATGTTAAGGTATCCGACTACGCGTTCGGAACCGTGATTTTAAAAAAGCGCATAAATGGATAATTTTCATGATATTTGGTGTCACTTAGAATACATGTATAAAATTGTTTTAAGGACACATTATGATAAAAAAAAATATTTAAATACAATATTTTGGCAAACAATTAACTTGAAATAATCCATTTTCAAAACATTCTCCTTTTATAAAAAATGCTTCTAGAATAATAATACTTTGTGTGTGTGTGTGTGCTCAGATAAAGTAAAAACTTCTCCAGAGAGTCTGAACTAGGATTTTTCAAAAATTCACATTATTTTCAGAGTTACCACCAATTGAAATAATTATCGGCGTTTTTTTTTCATAAAATTTCTCCCCTCTGTTGTAGTAAAATATGAATAAATCTGCTTCTAAGTTGTATATTTCAAAATTTCTAGTGGCCGCGGTAGCCGAGTAGTATAGGTATCGGATCGTGGCTTACTTTGTCACGAGTTCGATCCCAGTACCACTAAAGACCCGCCGTGTAGGGCAGCGATGCTCGTTAAATCTGTCGAGAGCTGAAACGTCCTCCCGTTGGTGTGGTAGTTAGGAGAGGGGGTGCCAGCTCAGGTGTCGTCCACGTCACTTGACCATGGTTCAAAATTATGTGATCCGTCGCCAAAAGCCCTCGTGCAGCTGAACAGTGCGACGTTAATATTCAATCAATCAATCAATCAATTCAAAATTTCTAGTTCAGCCTCTGTACAGAGATCTGAGCTATATACAGGCAAAGTATTATTATAATAGAAGCATTTTTCATAAAAGGAAAATATTTTGAAAATGGGTCATTCTATGTTCATTTTTTGTCGAAATATTGTACTTAAATAATTTTTTATTGTAATAATATTAAAAAAATTTTATATACGTTTTCTAATCTATCAAATATTAATATAATTAATCTTAATATTAATTTAATATTAATATTAAATCTAAATATTATAAATATTATCCATTTATACGCTTTTGTGCAAAATCACGATTCCGAACGTCGTCTGATACCTTAAAATAACGTTAAAGAGAAAAAGTATAAACTTTGCATTTTAATATACACAGCTATAAAAACTTTTTCAAGTGTATCGCTTAGTACCAGTTATGTGGTGGTGGTGGGGGGGGACCTAATTGGTATAAATTGCCAATTATTGTTGGTATTTAAGAATATTTTGCAGAATGTTATACTAACCAAAACGAATTATATTATGTAAAAATATAAATTTTGCTTTCTACTCAATTAATCTTTAGCTTAATCTTACTGAAAATAATTTTTAGGATTATTGTAAGAAAATGTAATTTTATCATTATATTAAATCATTAATATAATTTTTTTTAAAATTTGTAATAAAACACAACATAAAATAATTTTATTAAAAATTACTTAAATTAATTTTTACTCTAAGTGTTAAAACCTACACTGGTGTGCAAAACTTAAGCAACAGGTGGGTTTATTGCCATAACTTCACAAAAAATCATCTGAGAGACATGAAATTCTGAAATGAGGGAGAGTATTATGTACGTAAAGGATGACGAAAGCATCGGCGCTGAAAAAGGAATACAACGTATACGGTATGGAATCAAACAAAAACAAGCTTTATTGAACGCATAGTATCGTGACTCATGATTGTCTATCCAACAGGAAGAACAACAAGCAGATGTTCCTTAATATGGTATATGCCCTCCCCTTACTACAATGGTTGCTTTGCACCGTCTCCGCATACTCAGAACCAGCTGGTTCAACATTTCTTGAGGTAGGAGTGCCCATTTCTCAATCAACATCTGTTTGAGTTGTTGGTTGTACTCCGGATGATGTGAGCGTGTGGCAATACGTCTCCCCAAAGCATCCCACACATGTTCGATGGGATTTAAATCTGGGGAGCACGCTGGCCAATCCATTCGAGTGATATCTTCACTTTCCAGCAGCTCCTCAACAGCAAGAGTGCGATGTGGCAGTGCATTGTCATCCATAAAGATGAAGTCTGGGCCAATGGCACCTCGGAAAAGATGCAGATGGGGAAGAAGTACCTCCTTACAATAGCGATCCCCCCGGTTACAGACCCTCTGTCGAAAATGGGAAGCTCAGTTCCGCCGTTCAGCATAATGCCAACCCAGACAAGAACTCCAGGACCACCGTAACGATGTCTTTCCTTGATGTTACTGGGATAAAACCGGGTCCCGATCTCTCTCCAAATCAAAACGCGTTGAGAATCGCTTCTGGTACTGAACCGACTCTCATCCGTAAAGAGAACACGACTCCATTGATCAGTTGTCCAGTTTTTGTGCTCTCTGTCCCACTGTAAACGGTGGCTTCGATGGCCATCTTTCAACGGGAGGCAGCGTTCAGGACGGCGGGTGAACAGGCCCCCTTTGTGAAGGCGTCTGGCAACAGTAAACCGCTACACTTGTCGACCTGTTGCTGTACAGTTTCTGAGCAATGGCGCTTGTTGATTGCTGTCGAACTTTTTCGCCTGCAGGATGATATATCGGTCATCCCCTGCAGTTGTCGTCCTCGAGCGGCCACACCAACCTTTCTAACAGCTGTACCTGTGGTTTAGAACGCTTTCCAAGCGCGCGAAACGACACTTTTGTTGATTCCGAACTCTGCAGCTACACTGGTGACAGTACGCCCCTCCTCCAGCTTTCCGATAATTCTTCCACGTGTGAAGTCATCCAGGTGATTTCTTCTAGCCATATTTCACGAACTGACTCACTGGCACTTGCAGAGAATATGGTGAATTGCGTCTCCGTCCTTCATTTCATTCTACTGTTGAGCAGCGCGCGCCGACATCACGCGTTTTGCGTACGCTCACATCGCTTCTGACGTTTTGTTCCTGATATTTGCATACGCATGACGTTTCTACTGACTTACGTGTTCCCTCTACTGATCTCCAGACCTCCTTTTCTGCAATTTCATGGCTATCTGCTAAATTTTTACATTGTTGCTTAAGTTTTGCACACCAGTGTATATAGAATTGCATTCAAATAAGTTTAGCACATGCATCTAATAATAAAACTGTCACTATAATACAGAAAGAAAAATACGTATTATCTGTCTACAGGGGAGGAAGCCTTCTGTTTATATTGTCAGTGATTGATTGAGTGAGAGAAAAACGCTGCACTATAAAGTTACACGATATCTATTGGTGACGCACCTCGTAATTTTGAACCATGGTCAAGTGACGAGAACGACACTTGAGCTGACAGCCCTCTCTCCTAATTTCCACACCACACAAATGGGAGCATGTTTTAGCCTCGACAGATTTAACATGCGGTGGTCTCCTCTACCCGGTGGGTCCATGTTGTCAGTATTTATTAACAAAAAATTCTTTTATTTAATGTTTTTCTATACACTGCTTTTTTTCCACCCAAAATGCAACCCCATGAAAGTAATTTCCAAATTACATGAGTGATTTTTTTAGTAATACCACACTTTTAAACAACGAGAAATTGAACTATAGTCAAGTGACGAGGATAACATCTGAGCTGGCTACCCTCTCGAAACTTTCAGACCACAAGAACAGGTGGACCTTGAGCTTGAACAGATTTAGCGTGCAACAGCACATCTACACGGCGGCACGGCAAATTTTTTAACAAACATCTTAATTAATGTTTGATTTATAAGAACATTTTAATCAAATTTAACTTAATTTTTAAAGTTGTATTTAATACAGAAGGTATTTCACAATCAGTTTTAAATACACGCCCTAAAAAGTACATATGTCTTCTTCAGAAATGCGCCAAATCTTTATTGGTTTTATAATTTCTTAACGCACTGTATTAAATGTGTGCACTGTGATAATTTTTGACAATACCTTTTACTTGGTATTCTTCCTAGTAACGTCGTAGTGGTTTAAAATCTGAATGTAGGCGTATTCTGGTGTTATTTTTGTCTTCTAGACACTGGCGTAGCTAGTCCTTCGGGGGCCCTGTATCAAAATTCCTTAGGGGCTCTTTTTTTTGGTCTTCTTAACAAATTACTACTTTTTGCTTACTCGTTTTGGGATCCCCTGAAGCTTGGGGGGCCCGTATCATTGATACGGCGGTAGCTACGCTGCTGCTTCTAGATGCTAATAAAAATTACAAGATGTGGAATTAATTGCCTTGTATGTCGATAGTTGAACAAAGTAAAATCTCGCTATGAAATTGAACAAAACTTCTCGTTTTCTTATTCGAAGTGCTATTATTATAATAACGACTGTCGATACCAATTAGGATCCACACAATTTTCTTGAAAATTTTGCGTTAAACTAAATACTTGGACGAACAATTTGGTTACTCTAAGGATATTGCGCCTTCCTTTCGTATAGTTGTGGGAAATTTTTTATTTCAAAAATTAGTAGATTCTGGAAGGTTACAAAAACAATTATGAGATCGGTCCGTTAATCATAACTAAAAAAGTTGTTTTGAATTCCCTAAGTTCAAAGCTTCTTAGAAATTTGATTGCAATTCACATCACACAAAATTTTGCCGCCCCCCCCCCCTCTCCCCAAGTTTTTATAAAAGTCTGATCGAGGGAACGAATTGCATGTAGAAACATAGGAATGCATATGAGACGATTTTCGCTCAACAGGAATATTTATTTATTTTTTGCACTGAATCTCAAAATTGGTGAAATAATTGTTATAAGAAAATTATAACACAAATTTTCTCTTAAACATTTTTAAAAAAAACTTAAATTTTGTTTTATTGTACATGATTATATTTTATAGGTTTAATTTATTTTATTTCCATCTAATAGACCTCTATCTACCTTAGGTACATGCACAAAACTATGTGTGGGTGTGTGGAGCTCACAACACATCTTTAAACTTCTTCAAAAAACCTTCCTTCATTTTTAAAGATAAATACTAGCACACGAATCACCAGCAACCCTTCCTGAGCTAACATCCTTTCCTTAGTCATAGCTACGCAGACATGAATGTGTACTTTTACGTATTCGATTTTGAAAACTTGCCTAATTCTTCGGTACCATGATTAGAACCTTTGACTCAGTACTTTTTGTAAAAATAGACATAATATACATAATCTAAATTTTGCACACAGTAGCTTACATATGTGAGGGGTTTAGGTGTTTAAACCTCTCACATGCACAAAAAGATTTTTTCAATTTTAGCATAAAGATTACTCTTCGGTGCCTCCATCTACGTGTTTTTCAAAATGTAAACCCCTCTCATACAAGTAGTCTGTGTACACATCTATTTGCACACAAGTGTAGTTAAATAACAAAATCTTCAGAGTATAAATTTTCTGCTCGAAATTCTCTCTCCTCTTTTAAAGACAAACATCAGACCAAACAAGCCTCATTTTCTTTGTAGTAGGTGTATCGGATCTGTGTGTTATTAGATTTTTAATAAATATTTAAAGTACTTGCAAGGGTTAGAAAAGTAAAGTAAATTCAGAGACGCATCCTTTTTTTAAAAAAAACTTTTTTTTCTTTGTTATATCATACATTAAAAGTAATAATCTAGGTTTGATATGGAAAGGGACAAACTCCATGAGATTTTCTTATTACTATGAGAAATTGCAGGTGGTTAGTAACAACAATGGTATTACCAGTGGCGTAACGGATAATATTAGGGACCCCCTGCAAAGTCAGGTTTTGGACCCCAAGCAGGAAGACGATGACATAACATAGACCTGCCCCCCCCCCCTAGAATCCTGCTCCTCCTCGCAATGCGGGTGTACGTTACGTCACTGGGTGTTGTTCATGTCTTCATCCATACCTCTAATGCGCAAAAACAGTTGATAGGAGTTAACTGCTAACCAGTGACTCATTCATTGCAATTAAAAAAAAATTTCGAAACTTGCTTGAATTTTTCGCTGAGTCACGGTGTTTTTACCCATTATTGCAACATGGCAGGGAATATTATTTTCCCTGAAAGCTTTACAATTTTTAAATTGTTCCGACTTTTCTCAGCAAAGTTCCAAACTAAAAAATCCCTCAGTTTTCTATCATTCCATTAGATGTTCTATTTCAATTTAAACAATTTCCGACTTTTCTTGGCTCTGTTCTGAGCATCAACAAAGCCTAAGAACACTTTCTTCAAATCTTTGAGCTGTATATGGGAAATTTAAGGTTTCTCTCAACATTGTTGATTAACTTTATGTTGATTTTTTAAGAGACGGCAGAGCAAAAAATTTGTACATATCTGTTTACTTATCAGTTATAAGGACCATGAGTTCAGAAATTATACTTTTCCGAATTGTTGCCAACCAGGTGGAGTTCTCATTCTACAGTTTATTCTGTACTATAATCCATCTAATGTTGGTATTACAATAGAAAAGTTTGTTGGCCCAAACTATATATATATATATGAATAAAAGAAAGATTTTGTTTTGTGTATCGGTGATGTAGCACAAAAAAAAAAAAAAAAAAAAAAAAAATACAGAACAACGTAAAATTTGCAAGTTGAAACTATCGATCATGATAGTGCGCACCTCGAAGAGTTTTTTCGATTTTAATTAACTTCAGAATCCTTAAAGTTTAGTTTTTAAGGGGTTTATTTGTCCCAGAGTTTCCAGAGCAGAAAATTATTATTGCTATTACTTTCTGTTATAATTTTTATTCTTTATCTTTTCGCACGTTATTTTTCTCCTTTAGATTCAAATATGTGTTTCTGTTAAATCATTCGTTGCTGTGAAGTCCAATTTGCAGTTCGTTTAAAATTTATAATGTAAGCACTCATTAAAAAAATTATTTAAAATTTTTGGTTACTCTGTATTGTACCGAGTTTTACTTTCCTCAAAAAAATATGCAAAATATAAAGGGTTATCGAAATTATTTTTATAATCACCTCACTCATTCTAACTCATGAAAAAAGCAGAATTTATTTTATTTTTTTTTATTAAATAATTAGTCATTATTTGTGCTGCAAAATATTCTTCACCATGAAATGCCACATTATAAATATGTGTGTGTATGCAATAAATTCTGGAAGCAAAAATATATGTATTTTCTGTAATTTTAAAAATTTCTAGATAGTTCTTGCATTTCTTCACTTTGAAGATGCTTTACATGAGTAAACTGCGTTCACAGCAAAATTTTCCTGCGTAAATAATGTGATTTCATTAAGTTGAAGTTATCAGTACTGTGTAAGAAACCCTCCTCCCCTTTAATGCATTCATGCATCATACAAAAATATTTTTCAGCATTCTAAAATTAAACAGCTGCATTTTCAAGTAAGAAATAAAATATGTAAAATAAATAAATAAATACAATACATTCGAAATTGACACACATAAATTAATTACATTTTTCGATTCTTAGTAAATATTTTAGCCCAACTACAAAGAATTAACAAAATAGTTGAACTTTAAACATGTGACTTTCCAAAATAATACAAATATGTGAATAATACATTTTTCTGATTTAGTTTTTACTTTAAACTACGTAATTTTTTAACAATCAGAGCTTCTGAATCAAGTCGAAGACAAATATAATTTAGTTAGAAATGAAAGATGCATTTTTTGAACCCCTAGTAAAAAGAGAGGAATCTACCACAAATGAAAACATTGTAATTTTGGAGAATGAACTAAATAAGGTTTATTAGAATGAAGTCACAAAAAAAAATATGTTGACATTTTCAGAAAAAAATTATATACTAAATTATTAAACTGAAGTAAAACAAAGCCCTGCAATTTGAATTCAGGAACTAAGAGAATAATTCCCGCAAGTGCTAGCATAATTCAGAAAAAAATCTCTGTCTTATGAGTCAAAGAAACAGCTATCAATTTCCAATTTTCCTTGCTGGTGGAAAATTTTCAGCTTGCAAAAGATAACTACCCAAGTTTTTTCAAAAAGTTTGGTTGGTTGGTTGGATTTTTTTTTTCGCTCAAGAGCCAGTTGGAGGTCTTGTTGCGCTAAATTTTCATTAAAGATATTGAAATAAGTTGACCCCCCCCCCTTTGAATACTTGTGAAAATAAGAAAGTAAATGATGATAATTAAATCTTAGATACGGTATGGAAATTCAACACTTAATTTAAAAAAAAAAAATACAAATAAATTCCGAGGAAGGTTTTTTTTACCAGGGCAGATATATTTAAAGTTGACAAATAGACAAAAGTGATACGGTGACAGTTAAATACAGAGCATTTAAGCAAAATAAGGCGTATAGTATATGGGACATGGCAAAATGAATACTCAGAAGCGCTCTCATTAAAATATGGGACGCCGGTGAGTGAAAGAACAGTGACCAATTCGTAGCCTACAAAGACGTATATCAATCTGTCTACTATTTGCTCAGGGCTAAAGAAATACCGTTGGTTGTATGTTATTAAACTTATTGTCTGCAGGTTCCATTGCGACGGCCAAAGGGATCGATTAAAGAACTCTTCTTGGAGAACAGTGACGGATTTTTCAGGGCAGTAATGTTCCATATCACCGTACAAACGTAGTCCAGAAATGGTTCGAAGACAGTACTGTAAATATATAGTATGAACTGACCAGCAGGGACATCTTAAGGCATGGGCCAACTGGGCCCAGGGCCTCGCCCTCGGTGGGGCCGCGTTTCGTTCCTGATTCTGTCTTAATAAGATCATGATCCGGATAATTTTATTGGTCAAATATTATTCTCTTAAATATTCTCCGAAAAACAGGGAATTTCAAATTACATGTCAACTGACAAAGGTGGTAAGACTGTATTATTATGTGATGGCAGTTGTCCATGTCTAGACCTAGGCTTAGTTCCATAAACGATCATTCAACTCATTTAGTCGAACTGCGGCCATTGGTTGAGCCGATTTGTGGGTAGATTTTTAAGTCGAGCACATTTATTCGATTCAAATTACCATTTAAACGAGTATTTGACAATGCATGCCATGTACTGTTTATTTTTAAAAATCTCAAGTAGAGCCTGCTTTTGTATAGGGGCCCATGGTATTAAAAACCTTTTGATTTCTCTGGGCCCAAGGTTTCAAAGAGTCTTAAGACATCCCTGCTGACCAGGACAGTCTTTGGATCTTAATCCGATAAAGAACCTATGGCATAACATATAGGTTATGATATTTGGAAGAAAAAAATTTTCAAACAAAATCAAGTTAATTGCATTTCTTTCAACTAGGTTGTCATGAAAGAACTTTTTGTGTATTCCACACATGTCCAAAAGATGTAGAGCCACAATTATAGCAAACTGACGTCCCATTAAACATTGATGTTAAAGCATGACACAAATCATGTAATTTTCAAATACCATGTTTAAAGCACCGTGATTTTAAAGTTTTGCGTTATTCTACGATGCATATTTTGTTTTTCTATATTGTGTTATTTTGTACGTATCTCGTGTTCAGGCAGCTGTACTGTAAAAAAATACTTGCGGTAATAAAAAACTAGAGACAGATTTGAAATGGGCATTAAAAAATAAGTTGGAATCCGTAACAACATTTAAGATAGTACAATAATTTCATAAAGAAAAATTACGTTTCACTCAAAAACTGGACAAGCGAGGGAATATTAACGTTACCCTATTCAGCAACAGGAGGGCTTTTGGCGACGGACCTCGTAATTTTGAGCCATGGTCAAGTGACGAGGACATCACCGGAGCTGAAACCCTTCCCCCTCTTCTAACTTCTACACCACATTAATGGGAGGACGTTTGAACCCCGACAGATTTAACGTGCATCAGCCTCTCTACACGGTGGGTCTTCAGCGCACTAGGCTCGAACTCAAAAAATGTACAAAATGAGTATATTCAGGACTTTTTGCCACCACTGTATGTGTATGTATAGAGTGTATTGATCTCAATCTCTACATTCAACAACTGTTCTTCCTTTACGTCTGTATTTGTCAAATTATATTTTTTATTAAATAATTTTCCTTTTTTCCCCATTTTTCTCTCTTAGTTTTTCGTTATCATTGATCTGATACGACTTGAAATGTTAACATTCAAAATACAGTTCCTCCCCAGGAATATCTTTAGCGCAGAATTTCAATAATTTCTCGTATGCTATTTTAATTTCGGTCTCACACACACATGCAGCTACGAATATTTTCAAAAAACCCAAGCAATTCAAGTAACTCCTCATATTTGCTACTGTACATTTGTGTGTTGTATAAATTAGAGAGAATTATACGTATAAAGGTTTCTATATACTTAAAATTTCTGGCTATAACTGCTGTTCAGTGTACGTGTATGAGAATGTAAAGCACCCCCCTTCTTTTAGTATTTCAGTGTATCCTTAGACTTCAACGAGGGAGGAGTCGAGTCATAAAGCCCATAGGGACAGGAAAATCCTAATGTTAAAAATAACTGCTGACATCGTGAGGGAAAGGGAAAATTTCCCTCATTACCAAAAGGGAAAAATTTTGAGAATTGTTTTTCAGTTTAGCATAGCGAGTGTGTCCGTGTCATATTATTTTTTGAAAAGCAAATTTCCTTTTGTATCTAGATGTAAGTAATTTTTCATTATTTAACGATTATTAATGAACATCAGCATTGTTTTAAAAACTAATTTCATATTGCTTTTTACAAAATATTAATGAATAATTTAAATAAAAAAAACCCGCGTATTTTCTTTGGGCTTATGGATGAATTCAGATTGATTTATTTTCTTTTGCAAATCGAAGGCAATTTAAGGTATCCGACTACGTTCAGAACCGTGATTTTGCAAAAGCGCGTATATGGATAATATTTATGATATTTAGTGTCACTTAGATTAGAATACATGTATACAATTGTTTTAAGGACATTATGACAAAAAAATTATTTAAATACAATATTTTGGCAAAAAATTAACTTAGAATAACCTTTTTTCCAAATGTTCTCCTTTTGTAAAAAATGCTTCTATTGTATTAATATTTTGCCTGTATTCAGCTCAGACCTCTCTACAGAGGCTCAACTAGAATTTTTGAAAAGCATAACTCGGAAGTCGGTTTATCCATGTTTTACGAAAACAGAAGGAAGAAATTTTAAGAAAATACGCCGATAATTATTTCAAATGGTTGTAACTCTGAAAATAATTTGAATTTTTCAAAAATCATAGTTGAGCCTCTGTACAGAGGTCTGAGCTATATACAGGCAAAATATTAATACAATAGAAGCATTTTTTACAAAAGGAGAACATTTGGAAAAAAGGTTATTCTAAGTTCATTTTTTGCCAAAATATTGTATTTAAATAATTTTTTTTGTCCTAATGCCCTTAAAACAATTGTATACATGTATTCTAATCTAAGTGACACTAAATATCATGAAAATTATCCATTTATGCACTTTTTTAAAATCATGGTTCCGAACGTAGTCGGATACCTTAATATGTATTTCAACAGGAACTAATTGAATTTAGTGTCAAACATGTAGCACAATCTACTATCAAGGAGATACAATCCATAGTAATAATAATTTTGTATTTCAGGCCAGTAGTGTGTCCGTTTTTTATTATTTGAAAAGCAAATTTTCTTTGGTTAGCGGTAAGTAATTTGTTTTTCATTATTTAACGATTATTATTTTACATGAACATTGTTTAAAAAATTAATTCCGTATTGCTTTTTGCTGAATAATTAATCATTTTTTTGTAAAATAAAAACCACGTTTTGTTCAGGGGTATGGATGAATTCAGATAGATTTCTCATTTGCTCATCGAAAATGCAATTTAATATATGTTTAACTTAATAGGAACTAATAGATTTTAGTTTCAAACATACAGCAATTTTTAATCAAGAAAATTTGATCCATTCTAATAATAATTTTTTTTTCAGTATTAAAGGGGATAGTTGAAGGAATTCTTTGTGGGTATCGAGAATAAATACTTATTTTTATTACAGAAATTTGTGTGTGTGTGTGTTTTTTTTTATTATCAATTGTTACTTATTTTTTTAATATATATATTATACTTGTAAAATTTAGTTATGGATAGTTTTAAATGTGTTGAATGTGATAAGACCTTCTTTACAGTTTCGAACTTATATCGACATGCGAAGTTGATTCATAATAAGGTAAGTACAATTAAACAGGTAAGATGTATTATTTGCAGTGCAGAACTCATTTCTAAAAAGGCCTTGGAGGATCACTTTGATATGGTACATAATATTACAATAGAAAAGGATACTCGTGCATTTGACACTTTTAAAGATTTCAAGTTATGGAAAGAAATCATTGAGAAGCAAACTAGTTCCTTGTATGTGAAGAATACTGGAAGTAAATCAGGGAAAACTGGTGGAAAAATAACCTACGTTTTCTGTCATCGCAATGGTTTTTATAATGCAAGGGGTGATAAGAAGAGAAATATGAAAATAGTTAGTAGCAACAAGATTAATGGAAACTGCCCTTCAAAGATAAAAGTATATTGTGACGTCTTCGATTGGGGTGAACCCCACCCTTCCATTCATTCTAAGTTTTATGGCTCCGAACAGGTGTGAGTGACAAGTGCACACGTGGCCATGGGGTCATTGTTTATTGTCTGACCTCGGGCAAACGTCCACACCCTAGTCTGGTAGTCATAATGTCCAAAGAGAGCCGGAACCCCATTGACAATAGGCGAAGCCTGTCTGAAAAGAACAAGGTCGCCATGGCAGGTGTCGAGAGAATGAGTTAATGGAACCAATTTGGGACAATGCATAAAATCCAGGTGTTTCATCAGACGACTGGCGCATTTACATTCCAGACTGACCGGGAGTGCATTTGTGTATGCCGCACAAATAGGACCCGACTGTGGCCCGGGGACGAAAGGAGACTTTTGTGGCCTGCCAATGAGAAGAGACGAGGGGCGTGTTGTGGACCCACCCCTGGTGTTTAAAGGGTTTTTTTAGGAGACAGAGAGGAGGAGAGCCGGAGGATCTCCATCGTAGACGCCGACCTGTTCAGACGTACCAGTCTGAGCTCCCAGATTCCCCTATCTTGTATTATAGTCAGGGAGAGCACGTAAAGTCCTTTGTAGCCCTTTTAAGAGCTTTTATGATCAAGGAGGTTGCTTCCATTTGTTTGTTTGTGAGATTTTGAGGAAATTTTACATTTTTTCAAAATGAGTGATACCGAGTCTGATAACGAGTCCAGGATGTTTTACAATTCAAACTCGACGAAGTCGTACAAATCAAGATCCTCTCTGTCCTCGAAGTCAGGCTCTTCAACACCAGGACTACCCATTTAGGATTGCGAAAGGAGAAGAAAGGCCCTCAGCGAAATTAACCAATATGACATTGGAATACGCACTCACCAACAGATGTCCGAGTTCCACCGTACTCTTGGAGACAAAAAGTGGATCCCAGAACTAGAAGCCCTTATGAAGAACCTCATTGATGAAAAAGAAAAACTGGTAAGTGAGCTCCGAAATATTCCCCCTTGCTTAGATACCGACTGCTTGAATCATCCCCTTTTAAAATCAACTGTTATTGACCCAGAGTTAACTAACCCTAAAATTAAAAAAACAGTCGCAAAAGCGCAAAACTCAAAAGGAAGATTCGGATGGCTTTGCTTTTCCTAAAAAAACGGTTAGACCTATCACCTCAACTAAAGTACTTGAACCAGACCAAACTCAAAATAATTTTGAAAATTTAACCCAAGACCCTGAGATAAATGTTGATCAAACCCTAGAAAAAGAAACTCCTAAACCCAGATCCCCCTCCCTATAACTCTAAGAACTTCTAAAAATTACAGAGATCAATTTAAAAAGATAACTGAAACATTCCCGGACATTAAATTTAAAACTGCTGGAGATCATATTAAACTATTTGCAAATACTGATGAAGAAAATAGAAATCTCACTCATTCCCTAGAATCTGACAGCGACTATGAATTTTATGTTATACAACTGAAAGAAAATAAACCCATAAAGATAGTGATTAAAGGTCTCCCACGTGTTACCTTACCGGAAGAAATTACTCTTGACTTAGAAGATCTCGGATTTACAACCATCGGCTGTAGTCAATTAATATCAAAAAGGACTAAATTACCTCTTCCTTTTTTCTCGTAACACTTCCGCGAAATACTTTTAATGCCACCATTTACGACCTCTCCCACTTGGGACATTTGGAAATTCGTGTTGAGGGATACTCCATTAGGGGTGTCACTCAATGCTATAAATGCAATAATTTTTACCACACCGCCGCTAACTGTTTCATGAAACCAAGATGCCTTAAATGCGGAAAGGACCATGTCACCAAAAATTGCGAAATCACCACTGGACTTGAAAATCCATACTGCATCTACTGCCACGTGTACGGGCACTCTGCCTGCTACACGAAATGCCCAAATATCCCAAAGCCCAAGAAAGGATCCCCCATTTTCAATAAGCCTAACAATAATTTTAACTTCAATAATGTGGTTGAAGGCTTGTCCTTCGCCAACATAGTCGCAGGAAACACCCAAAATGTAGTTTCTCCCCCACCTCAAACCAATAATAAGGAAAA
>BMAV01003816.1:289227-309353 GCA_019973955.1 Trichonephila inaurata madagascariensis | reverse complement strand
AATAGATGCCCGAATCCTTAGTTTTTAGTCGAAATAGAAAAAATGCCAACCATGTGCGAATGTGATGAGACAATTTTAATGCCCGCCTGATTTGGGGAGCGCCGACTTCAAGAGGTTTCTGTTCCTGCTAGTGATGAAGTGTGCCCGCCTGATTTTTGGAATTGCCCGCTATGAGAAGTTCTCCCGGAGTTCCTTTTTGCGAAAAGAGCCTGCTATAAGAGCGAAGAGTTCCAGTTCCTGCCTGATGAATCAACGAGGATTTAAGAGGACCTGTTTGCCCGTGTGTTTTGAGGGACGTTTTTCAAGAGTCCCCAGTGTTAAGAAGTCACGAGTTCCTGTCTGTTTGTGATGAGTGCGGTTTTTTAAGAAGTGATTTGTGTGTAAAGAGAGTTCCTGAGTGTTCCTATGTCTACGTCTACAAATTTTAAGGTGAGTCTTTTCTTTGAGATTATTTTCGGGGCAGCAACTGAGTATTGTTTTTTGTATGTAAAATTTTGAGATAAGGAATATAAAAGACTAGGTAAAGTTAGTAAACAATAAGAGACTAGAAAGATTTTTAATTTTATATGAAGTGTACAAATGTGCGATTTTAGTATTTTTTTTTGAGTTGTGAAATTTAGTATATAGTAGTTATACTTGTTATGTTGGCACAGTATTGTGTAGGGTATTGTTGTGGTTTTAGATTTGTGAAATTTAGTATATAGTAGTTATACTTGTTGTGTTGGCACAGTATTGTGTAGGGTATTAATGTGGTTTTAGATTTGTGAAAGTTAGTATATAGTAGTGATACTTGTAGCGTTGAGGTACAGTGTTGTGTAGGTTATTGTGTTGGTTTTAGATTTGTGCATATTTGTAAAATATAGTTAAGTCTAGGTCTAGTGTATTGTTAGTTTACCTTGAGTCTTTGTATAATTTTTGTAACGATTAAGTTTAGATTTGGTTTTGTGTGTATAAGTGCATCATGGCGTTTCTGTTAAGAGAAAGAAAAGACGTATTGTTAGAAGTTGCGAAAGAATTTTGGGTGGAAGTTGATATTACTTTACCCAAGATAGAATTTAAGAAAAGAATTTGTCAAAGTAAATACTATAATGATGAGGTAGCTAAATGTTTGTTGGAGGGTATTTTGGAGGAAAAACGGGAAATTAAGGAACGTGCAGAACGTGAAAAACGGGAAATTAAGGAATTCGAGGAGCGTAGACTAGCTAGGGAATTTGAGTTAGAATGACTAAGTGCTCAACTCAGAAATAAGTTAAATGAAAATGAATTGAAGGTAGGGAATAGGATTAACAATCTCGCAAATGTTTGTTATTTGTCAGGAAACCGTACCGCAGAAGTTAGTGAACCGGTTAATAAGTGTAGGCCGTTAATTAACCAGGTAGTTAATAAAAGCGTGGAGGACACCACGTCTTGTGATTTTGAAAATGAGAATTGTGGGGGGGGGGGGGGGGGGGGGGGGGGGGGGGGGTTGGCGGGGTGGAGTAAGAGGGAGAGGAACAGAAAAGAATAAGAGGTTTAAGGTTGAGAAAGGGAAAGAAATCAATGTGGATAGAATTGGTGATTGTGAAAGGAAAGTGGGGTCGATTGCAGGTGGAGAAAGTGTTAGAGATGTCGCGATGTGTGCACAGCGGGTAATAAATTCCGATGAAATAGGAGATGGTTCTTTAGAATTGATAGGAGGTAAGGGAGTGGTAAACCCTGAAACCTTGATTAGTGAAAATAACTGCGAGGTAAAAGAAGATACCATTGTGACGTTAACGGGTGGTGAAAAGTAGTTAACAGTGAATCGTGAAGGTTTTCGAAATCATACAATGGCTAAGATAGCAGGGCAGTTAAGGGGGTAGGTTCACGAAACAGGATCTGTATCTCAGTAATGTTAAAAATAGGTATTTTTAAGGAACATTTATAAACATTCTATTGAATAAAAATTTCCAATTTTTTTACTGAATATTCTTTGAACCATAATACATACTTTAATCAGAGCTTTTATAGATAGGATGTCTAGTTATTTTTTTAAAAAAAATTTTTTGCACATACCTGTTTTTTTTTTTCAAAAACAGTGAAATTTCATTATATTTAATGCTATAAATTAAGTTAGAATATTTTTTTAAAAAAATTCCTTGACTTAAGTATGTATTAGAGTGTAATTATTAACTATGCAAAGTTATAAGCTGTTAAATGCAGTAGTTTAGGAAAAAATGTTCCTTATATAGTAAAAAAGTTAGTTTTGAGAAAAATGGATTTTAGTAAAAAACTTACTTGTAATTAATGCATACCAGCTCCTCAGCTTGGGTTTTTTCTTTCTTCTGCTAAGGTATCCTCTAATATACATTTCTTATGCCTTTTTTTCCACCCTTGCTTCTTTAGAATTTTGTAAAATGTCATAATTTGCTTTTTGTAGTCTCTCCCGATCAGCTGCTTCGACTGCTCGAGCTGTGTAAAAACTTGTAAATATACCTAATGTTGCAAGAACATGACATTTAGTGATATTATCTTGATTGTAGGAGGCAATAGCTTCCAGTATTCCAGTTTTTAATGTGTTTAATTGCACAAAAATGTTTTTCGGTATCTGACCATACTATGCAATTTACACTTTTGTTACAGTTTTGTGTCTTACCATGTAAGCATTTTGCAAGGAGGTTAGAAGTTGACACATTTTTGATACAATTTGAGCAGGGTATTTGACCCCGTACACATTTTTGATACAATTGTACACTTCTGATGGCAAAGTGTTCTGGTGTTTATATACTTAGCCTGTTGTAATTGCTTGGTTATATTCACACCATGTATCTTCGTTTGTTGGGCACAGACCATGTTGTGGATATGCATCTGTAGATGCTTTATGAAAATATGTAGCCCAAATGGCTCGCTTCATTGAATTAATATTATCGGTATTGTTTCTGATAGCCAATCCATAATAACGCTGTAGTTTATCAATTTTAGCGTCTGTAAGTCTACCGTGATCATACAATGTTTTTTGTCACTTAATTTCTTGCGTTTCATTTTTAGTTTTAAAGCTCGTAGTAGAGTCCCCATCCGTTTCTCGACATAGCCAACATTCCAGTTTTTCAATACCTGTATCTCCATACGGCTGCATCTCGTTAACTGATTTATATGCTCTGGAGTAACTATCTCCCAAAAATTTTGGTATATCGCAAACCATGCAAACTTTCAGAGCGTTGGAAGATTTCGATGGCTCCTGAAACTTCCATACTTCCACTGTTTCCAAAATGATTAGCCTTACAGTTCTCATTATGCATTTTGTTGAGGCACTTACAAAATCTTGATAAAATTGAAGCATCAAGCCCTTTGCCGGTATAAACACTTGTTGCAATGACAGCACCATTCAAAGACGTATGCCCATGCTTTTGCCAAGTACCATCAATAGCAACTGGTATATCAGAATGTCCGTTGACATCTTTGGCTTCTTTAACTGCAATTTGCATACTCACCGTAGCCATAGTCTCTACCGCTGTATCTAACCCTGATTCTTTTTTATTAAATCTTTGCGATGAAGTTGGTAAATTCATAACTCCACACAAAACTTTAGCAGAAGACTCTTACCTTTTACCAATACATCTTATTACATATGTGAAAGCCTCTGGTATTTTCATAATACTTAGACTCTTTTCCATTACATGAAACCATATATATCAGTATTTAGAAATGTTGGCTGAATCCACAAGTTTCACAAATTCTGTGGCCAAGCCCCTTGAACTTTTCTTTAAAAAAATAATTGAAATGCTATTATTTTTGCATTCTTTACATACAACAGATATTTTTATAGCTTCAGACAATAAAGTTTTATTTATAATTTCATTTAAATTTCCATTTTCTTCAAGAAAATTGCTGTAATCCATACAGGATTTTAGCCTCTTGGCTGAAGCAAAACATTCTAATTGTTAATGGATTGATTCACTTACCTTCGACTGTGAGTGCAAACAAACTGTTCTTTTCTTAAAAATTCCATTTTTAAAACGTGGCAGTGTGTGAATAAAATGTTTAAAAAGCAAAAATTACCGGAAATATATTAAAAATTTTAAAATATCAGTATATGTAGCTAGCAGAAAAACTACTTAAATACTTTCAAAGTTCGACGCAAACAGCACGTTTCAAATACTAAACAAGCATTTGCTTCACTTCATTTCTTCTTCTAGACGTTGCCGTTCAAAGTATTTTAAATAATAATGAAAAAAAAATAGTGAAATTGGGGGCTTACAATGCAGAAAAAAAGTTTGTTTACATATGAGTGGGCGTGGCAGGTGGACTCTGACAGGTGGTAAAACATTTTCAAAAAATTATTAAAAATACTTACACTGCACGTAGAATGATAATTTTTGCGTCATTAGAAGCGTAAAAGTTCATATTTTATAAAAATGGGAAAAATGAAAAATGAGTTTTTGGGTCAAAATTCTGAACCTACCCTCTTAAATGGGGAAAAAGAAAACATATGTAAAGCAGATGTGCGGAGAGGCTTCAGAGGTGAGTTAACAATGCGTTTGCCTCTCTCAAAACCAAAGGAGATTGATAAGAACAGTTTAGAGACGGATAATAGGTCTAGCCTTAGTTCAGAATTTAATTTCGAGATAGATTTACCCGGAAAAAAAGATCGCAGTACCATTTATCGTCTTAATTTAATAAAATTGTACCGTAGGAAGCCGGATATGGCAAATTTGGTTATGGAGAATAGCTCGAAGGGAATAGTGAAAGATTCCGAAATTCTCTATTCGGTAAAGCTATTTATAAATTTTAACTTTCAGGGTGTTTTAAGGGAAAGTCAAATGTATTTTAGATTACCGCCTGATCGATTTAACTATTTAAGAATGATTAACACTAAAAAGAAAGAAGGGTTTCCTTCAGATCCTGGGACGATTTCTTTAAGGCAGAAGGATATTAGTTTAAATACGGGAAAGCCGTTTAAAATCAAAACTTGTTGTGCATCCCAGATGTTAATTAATTCGCTACGAGATGATACAGAGTATCTTTTAGATTTAGGTGTGAACGGGACGGGGCAGTCCAACCGTACTCTGCCCGTTGTTTGGTTAGGTAGAGTGAGCCGATACCCGTACCCGCGTATTAAATGTATTAAGTGTGGGAATTTGAACCAGGTGACGCGAGCCGAGATTTATCTTTTGCTAAAAATGAAAGGTTTTGTAGAAAAGAATAGCGCGGCATCGTGGGTCACTGTACTGGATTTGTGGAAGTGGTATTTTCGTCGTTCTCTCATGATGAATTATCCGAAGTATGCCACATGCGTTATGCCATTTGGCATGTACATTATTAAAAAAGTGAAGGTTAAGTTTGTATGTGCTTCTTATGGATGTAATTTAACGACACAGATTTTGAGACGGTTAGAGCAGATTGATGTTTCACGAATGGTCGATATAGACATTCTGATGCAAATTTGGAAAAATCGTGTAAAGCAGATTGACTTTGTATTAAAATGGTTGAGTCGGAAGTCAGATCGACCAAAGGTAAATTAGAGCTGTCGGAAAATTTGTTCCATGTACATAATATAGACTTAGTAAATTCATTGCATGAGCTAATGAGGTATGTTAATTATATTCCCAATTAAAGTGTCTAATTTTCCTCAATAACTAACGTAATGGAAGACAATACCATGCATTGTGAATAACTTGTCATAATGGTTGTGAGAATGCCTACCGATACCCAAGAGTGAACTTAATTTAGATGGTCTTGATTTAAACTTCTTAATTAAAAAAAAAAAAAAATACTGTTGTTTGCAAAGCTTGGAATTTATAGGTGTTTATTTAATATCGTTGGAATTAGTAGATGGGAATAAGCAATTCTTTGGATTTGTGCTAGGTGTAATTTAATATTTGTATGAGTATGAGTGTGTGTGTGTGAAAGGTGGAAGGATATTATGTGTTATTGAAAATCTTTTGTATCTCTTAGTAATGTGTATACTCACAGATGTTCAAAACAATTGATTGAGCGATTTGATATATTAGAATTAGTGAAATATTATGATTTGGTTTAACTTCTTTAAAACCCTAAAAATTTAAGGTGTGATGTAACTTTTAAGAAAGGAAAAATAATCCAAGATTCAGAAATTTAAGTTTTTATTGTAAAGTGTACGTTTTATAGAATTTTGGATTTATTTATTTTTCTACTTTTGATTGTATTTGTTACTTGGATTGCTGTCCTGGACGGTCTCATTGATAAGACAAACTTTCGGTGTGAAATGTTAAGAACTGAACCAACCTGAGGCCAGAGCCATCCAGTGAAATGGACCTTTTCAGGGGGAAGGAGTTGTGACGTCTTCGATTGGGGTGAAACCCACCCTTCCATTCATTCTAAGTTTTATGGCTCCGAACAGGTGTGAGTGACAAGTGCACGTGGCCATGGGGTCATTGTATATTGTCTGACCTCGGGCAAACGTCCACACCCTAATCTGGTAGTCATAATGGCCAAAGAGAGCCGGAACCCCATTGACAATAGGCGAAGCCTGTCTGAAAAGAACAAGGTCGCCATGACAAGTGTCGAGAGAATGAGTCTATGGAACCAATTTGGGACAATGCATAAAATCCAGGTGTTTCATGAGACGACTGGCGCATTTACATTCCAGACTGAACGGGAGTGCATTTGTGTGTGCCGCACAAATAGGACCCGATTGTGGCCCGGGAACGAAAGGAAACTTTTGTGGCCTGCCGATGAGAAGAGACGAGGGGCGTGTTGTGGACCCACCCCTGGTGTTTAAAAGGGTTTTTTTAGGAGACCGAGAGGAGAGCCCTGGATGGAGAAAACTGGAGAGGAGCCCTGAAAGAAAAGAGATTGGAGAGGAACGGTAAGAACTGAGAAACGATGAACGCCGTTGAGAGATGAGCGAGTGCTTTCGGGAAAAAGGATTGAACTCCCGTGAGATAGACTGACTGCACCGGCTTGGCATATTTATTGGACTTTATTACTTCATATATAGTATCCCATGAAGCAAATAAATACTGTTTTAATTTTAAAATGAGGCTGTGACAATTTTTCTGTGTTTGTTATCTACTCACGACGTTACAATATGAAGACATTCAAAGCAAAGTGACTGTGGAATTCACAAAAACCCATGCAGGAAATGGGATAGATTTTTGACGGATGAAAATAACTAGAATAAAAAGAAGATATAGCGAGAAAACTAGAAAATAAAATCCCAGTCGAAGTTATCTTGGATGATATTAGAAATTCTATGAATCAGAAACTAGAAAGAATTCATTTAATAACACTGCAAGATATAAAAAATATTAAAGAGGAATACAATATAAGCTCTGATGGTATTTTGGATTCAAATGATGTGGTAAGTATAAGCAAGTGGGTTGAAGGCTTGAAAAAGAGAGAAGATTCTCCTATATAGTTCTCTTCAAGGACCAGAACATTTTTGACGAAAATTTATACCCTAGAATGAAAGCAGATTTTCTACTTGTAATTATGAATGCTTCGCAAAAAGATATGTTAAAATTTTATGGAAATGATACTATATGCTTGGATTTTACGCATGGAATGAATGCATATGGGTTTGATTTAGCGACATTATTAGTTTTGGACGAAAAGAGAGAGGGATTTCCAGCAGCATTCATTTTAAGCAATCGACAAGATTCTACAGCGTTAACACTGACATTTGCAGCTATTAAGGAACATACTTGTATTTCTCCAAGAGTTATGATGACAGATGATTCTGAATCTTTTTTTAATGCATGGAAGACAGTTTTTGGTATTCCTGAGAAAAGACTATTGCGCACATGGCATGTAGATAGAAGTTGGAGGCGTAGTATTTCCAGGTTGATAACGAAGAAAGAAATCCAAGTTGAAGCTTACAAGATTGTCCGAAGTCTTTTAGGAGAGAGATGAAGCAGCCTCCGATATGTTAAAAGAAGCACTGAAGATGTTTGATGAAAAGGAGGAAATGAAAGAATTTAAAAGATATTTTGAACAAACCTACAGCAAGCGAAGAAGTATGGGCATATTGTCACAGGAAGTGGTATGGAATAAATACCAATATGCATATTGAAAGTATGCATAGGACGATAAAGTACGTGTATCTCTAAGGGAAAAAAGTCAAGCGACTTGATAAGGCATTGTTTAGTCCAGGGGTGTCCAACACGTGGCCCACCAGTACGTAAGTTGCGGCCCGCCGACTCTTTTAAAAAATTTTTTAAATATTAGGTTTTTAAAGTTTTTTTTCATTGTGAAATTTATTTGAGGGGAAATTTATATATATATAAATCTGCAATGTATTTGCCTGTTACCTGTTGTTTTAAAATAAATCCTTTTTGATAATAGAAATGTCCTTTAGATTAAAATAGATTTATATTTATCAGTTACATTTGATTTTTCAATAATAAACTACTTTTTTAATAAATTCCGAATTGCATTATGCATATCCTTTACTATAGATGGTACATGATTCTCTGTGTGTGCGACTTTCATTTCTCCTCCTTTTCTGTTTGGAGTGCCCAAAAAGCAAGAGGCAGTTAGAGATGTTCTTTAAAGTTTAAAAAAAAATATATTGAGGACGGTTAAGATAAAGAGCCATACGTAATCGTTTGTGAATGACAGCACTATCAAATTTCAACAATAAGTAACGAAAGATTAATTCAAAAGGAACACACCGTAATTTTCAAGAATATGGCAACTGTAATTTTTTAAACATTATTTGATCATTGCATTATTATATTATATAAACTTTATTATATTATCTATGTCTGTATACATGAAAAATAACGAAAACAATAATAATAATTCATTCTGTTTTTAATTTTTTCTCAATAAATGTTTTTTTTTTTTTCAAATCTGATATATAGGTACATATTTTTATGCGCGGCCCTCGAGATTATGTTTTTCCAAAGTGGCCCGCAAGGTCATTTGGGTTGGACACCCCTGGTTTAGTCTAATGAAATTTGTAAGAGATTGAGTATTTGATCGACTTATTTCCTTGGAGAAAGGTTAGGTATCTTCAAAAATATCTCAGCTGAGGAAAAGGCATAAAGTTGGCCAAAATTTAACCAGCTTATGCATTCAAAATAATGAAGAAGAATGGTCAGTTAGCTCCAAAAAAGGTAAGGACATATATATTGTTAAAAGAAATGTTACATGCTCCAAAGAATGAACTTTGATGTGTAGGGAATGCAACCACTGTTTGCATAATTTTACATGTACATGCATTGATAATGCAGTTCAGTGGAATATGTGCAGACATATCCATTTTATTTGCAGCAAAAATTTGAATGAAATCAATAGTACTATACTAGAGGAAAGACCATCCTTAGATTCAAGTATAACAGATGAAGAAATGATTATTTGTGAAGATCGGAAAGTTTTGGAAAAAGATGCACATGTAGATAATTTGAGGGCCGCATCTACACGGACAGAAATTTCCAAGGAAGAATTCCAGAAAGAATGCATACAATTAATAAATAAAGCATCCCCAGAACAATATAGCATTTTAACTATTTTAAGAAATACTGTCGATTCATCGCATTTATTCCCTGAAGCTAATCAAGAAATTGTATCAAGAACTTTGAATATAGAGCCGCCAAATAAAAAGATAAAAACACAGAGTTCTGTTTCAACAAAGAAGACTTCTCAGAAAACTTCAACTACATTGAGAAAACCTATCCAAGAAGAATGTCAAAGTGTATCAACGAGTCTGGTTTTGACATCAAAATCAGTATAAAAATGAATTTTCGGTTTTAATATTATTAATTTTGGTTAAAGTGACTGGAAATTAAAAGAGGTGTTAGTCTAATAATAGTTTTAGAATTTTCAGGTATCCACATGTGCAATAAATGAAATTTTTTACTGTAGGTGTTTTTAGATCATAGTGCAATATTATAGTGCAATGCTGATTACCTAGAAGGCGTTTAATAATTCCTAATGATTTATGCGTATGTGCAATACATGTATGTTCCTTTTTATTATAAGCAGTTTTAGGTCATTCCAATATAGAGTTCCTGATTCATAAGAAGGCATTTAAAAAATTTTAAGCCTATATATTTAAATTCCTGGCTAGAATGTAATGTGCAATATATATGTTCATTTTTACTGTAGGTTTTAGATCCACATGCTGTGAAAACTCCAGATTAGCAATGTATTTATAATAGTTGATTTAAATAAATAAAAAAATACATTTGAATTTTTGCAAATGGGTAACTGTAAAAAATAATCTGGTTGTATGTATAAATTTAAAGTCTCAATAGTAATAATATTGAAACAACTTAAAGTAAAGATTTCTTAACTGAATAAACTCTTATCTTATTTGTTATCGCTTCCCCATTAAAATAGTTATCATAGTAAAGTTCAGTCATGTTTAATTCTAAATATTGCAAGTGATTTACAAACAAAAACTTTAATATATTTTTCAAAAGTTGATTTTGTTTCCTATCCTAAAGATACCTATTTGTAGAGGTCCAACTGAATTCACTTCTCTGTTGCTGCCACCTTGACGTGGTAGAGAAGCTTAAGTATCATTTGACATTTCAAATGGTATAACTAAAAGCAGTCTTAAACTAAATTATTCATAATAAAATTTCAGTTTATGAAAACTAATTTAAATACACATTCTGTGTTTTAATGTATTGCTCTTTATTTCTAGAAAGAAAAGATTTTTTTTTAAAACTTAGATACACTAATAATTCAAATATTTTACGTATGGTCTTCTAAAAAAGGAACTTAGAATAACTATAGAAATTTTATTTAAAGTTCCTTTTTTTTGGCCTCAAACTACTTGATCAGTATTAAATGAGTCTGAGTTTAGCATCTTTCTGAATTATGTAAATATGTCAAATTATATGCGGCCTACCACAAAATGTAAACATAGCTCTTTAATGACATTAGAAGTAGAGTAAGTTATCTCTCAAAAATATTAATTAATGCTGTGGTTTACACTTACTTTTAAATCCCATAAAAGCAAGAACTGGTTCAAAAGAATGCATGTAAATAAAAATAGTTTTGAATAAAACTACAGCTAACAAAAGCTCTTCAAACCTAGTTTATACACAAAAAGTTTCCATCAACCATTGATTGTTTTTATTTTTTACTCTTTTTAATAATATTTGACTTCTCTGTTGTGATATTAAAGAAAAAAATTAATATAACTTATTAAAGAGAAGTCTATCATTTCAGATGTAAAAAAAAATTACCGTTTCATTATCATTTATAATATTTTTTGGTGACAATCACTTTTAATTTCCAATTTTTAGAGTAATAAAAATAGAATCAAACTTAATATATTTTTCTCTTTTCAGGAGAACATTAGTTAATCTTCTGTAGTAATTTATTTTTTGCATTAACCTTGCATTTATCTGTCTTTATAAAGGGTCATTAATTCTCGTGCGTTTCTGATTAAAACAGTAATAGTACAGGTTAAGATAGTCTTAATTTAATAAATAGTATCTTTTTTTTTATAGAACCATGAATTTTTCATCAAACCTAATTATGTTAAATGTGCAAATATTTGATTTTCAAAGTGAATTTCTGTTATACCAAAATCTTGATTCTAGTTATAGTTAAATTTGGATAAAAAATTATCTATACCTTCATGTGCTGTAATTAATAATATTTCACTTTTTGTGTACATGTGTGTTGCTCTTTTATCCTGGTTTCCACCATTTCATATTTACACCTTGGAAGTTCAGAAAAATGCCTTACATTTTCAAGTATATAGGGAATATTTAAATGAAAGGAGTGAAAATTACTGCAAGGTAATGCATTTGACATATATACGTATATTAAAAAATAAGTCATACTACTCAAATGTATGTAAATATCTGGTTTAGAACTTTGAAATGAGAAAATGTATACTATTTACAACATGAGTGTCACA
The DNA here is from genome assembly GCA_019973955.1 of Trichonephila inaurata madagascariensis. Taxonomy (NCBI): domain Eukaryota; kingdom Metazoa; phylum Arthropoda; class Arachnida; order Araneae; family Nephilidae; genus Trichonephila; species Trichonephila inaurata. The sequence continues at coordinate 297,529 of BMAV01003816.1, read as the reverse complement.
ATTTATAAAAGGTATGTTTGGAAAACTAGTGATAGAAGCCGAAAATTGTTATCTTGTACAACTTTATACTAAATTGAAAGGTTAGTAATTAGAACTGAATGACATTTTTTTTTTGTACATTAGATATTAATTTGAATGTAAAAATATTTATTGTTATGTTACTTTGTTAGAAATTTCAAACCAAACAAAAACATGGATTATATACATTCCTGACTTAATTTTTCAGGGTACTCTTTTAATTTATTTTTATTTGTGTTTTATAAGAATTTTGTTTGATTTGAGATTGACCAACAATGTATTTAAGTGAAAAATACATCTCAACATGAGTCAGTAAAAATAAAAAATATAAAAACAAATAAAACAAAGAATATGTTACGAATTTTGTGTAAATAATACTTGAAATAGTGTAAATTTATATCTGGGAAGCCCAATGGCTGAGCGGTAGCGCATCGTGCATCCTCGCCATAGGTCCGGGGTTCAAACCCTGGGTTAGGCAAAGTAGACTCTGCCTTTCATCCCTTTAGTGAGTTGATAAATTAGTACCAAGCTTGCTTGGGAACTTAACTCTGGGGGTTTCACGTCAGACTATCCACCTGAATGGATCATCTACTAATGCACCTCAGTGCCCAAAGTCAGGAAAACTGAGACGGGCACAGTAGGCCTTGGCCCTCATGGGCTGTTGCGCCTTCGATTTGAGTTATCAATACAAACCATTATTATACAGATTATTGCAAAAAAAATTCAGGTGTTTTATATTATGCAATCAATCATATTGAAAAACTTTTAATGAACAAAATTCCCTGATCATAAAGAACATGAATATTTTTTAAAAATGCATTTAATGTATCTTGAAAATTATAAATCCACTTTAATTTTTTCTCATTCATTTATTGATAATCATAACATTCCCAGCGGGCTATTGATGTGAGCTCTTAATAATTTCACACTCTCTCTTACACAATACAACATGAAATTATAATTCAATGAATAGATTCCATTTATTTAATACCTAAATCCTACAATGAGGTATTTCTTAATTATTTAAATAATTTCAAGAGGTACCGAAAAATGTTATATATAAGATTACTCTCTCTCCCTTATACTCTTCTAGCTCTTTCTATAACCCCATTATCTGTATTTTTTTCATTCCAGAAGACGAGTTTAAAACAAATTAGGTTAAAAAAATTTGCGGTATTTAAATATATTTCGGCAACAAGTGAAAATAATAACGAGTGGAAAAACAATTGAAAAGAGAACGTCTCTACCAGCATCTATATCACATTAATTAATAAATGTTTCTTTCAAACAGGTATTTTATTGAAAAAAAAAAGTTCTTATTCTTTTATCATTGCATATTGTCTATTTTTTTTTCTTTACTAATCAAAGAAACATATTTCATTATTCTAGATTTTTGTTTCTATTCAGTCCTTCAATAATCATCCCGTTTTCAGTGAAATTAAACATTCCTTAATTATGACATTAAAGAATGGAAATCACTAAAATTTTCCTTGTACGAGACTATTTAGTTAAAAGAAATACAAGATTGCATTATGTATTATTAGCACCTATTTAATACGAAAAGCTAAGAGATAAGGTCTCTCTTTCTACATGTATTGTGCATACATCTTGCAGGCAAAATTTGTATTTTGCCTACATCATTTTCGCATTTAATACTAATAAATTTTTTGAGGCTTAATTTAAGTATTGGTTTAATTAAATTATAGTTATATATACTGAAAAACATTCCATTTATTATTTGGTTTGTAACTGTTATATTTTTTAAAAAATCCAAATTTCTAACCGTTCGTTTAGTGGAATAATTATATAAAATCAAATTATTGGTAAGTTTTATGAAATTCATACAGATTTTAAAAAATTTAATACAATTGGTATGCTCAAATCAGTTAATTTATTCATGTCAAAGAAAGCTGCCCATTTTATCAAGTTCAGTTTTTTAAAATGATGCTTTAAAATCTATCCTTTTCATTTCAAATTTTCTTTTATACGTTAAAAAAAATACAATTCATAAAATATTTCTGCAATACAGACCTGTTTGTGGTAATACAAAAACTATGAATACATCTAAATACTGAGTGGGATTTGGTGGAAAATTCTACATTGTATTTAGTTCTCACGTCAATTTTTACTTCGTATAAGATATTTATACAGATGTAGCTTAATACTTTTTTAATGGGCCACAGTCTAGTAAGTTAGTCACGGGTTCGAATCTTGATTTTGCTAAGAATCTATTTTTTGAAATTTTGCAAATACGGCTTATTATACGAAACGGGAACTCAAATTTCTCGAGTGATATTGTGTGAGTAGTCAATATAGTAATATAAATTAGACGTGTTGTACCTGTGTGTGTGAGGTGTCTTAGTTTGACTACATATAAATTATGAAATTTGTTACCAAAAGAACTCATGTTACTAAATTTCAGTATGAAATTAATTTGTAAAATGATTGTAATTTCCATTTTTGTTGTTTTGTTAATGAAGTGTGTTTGATTGCTATTAATTAAATTTTCATTATTAGGTTTAAGAAATGTTGAATAATTTTTAGCGATGCATTGAATATGGGACAATTTTCTTCCAACAGTCACTGAATTACTAATCAAACATGCACATTTTTCATCTTTTGTACGCGCAACGCTCTTATTAAATTCAATTACTAAAAAACTTTAACGTTATTTATTTCATTATTATTTCAGACGTTTTTAACATCAGAGCATATTTTAATATTAAACTGTCGAACTAAATAAAAATAATGCAAATATTTCATATTCCTAATTTTTTAAGTACTTTGATTGATTTTAAAATAGTATTAATTTTTTGAAAATATGTAATGGATCAGATAAGTTGTTTTTATGTATTTATTAATCGGCTAAATTTTGCAAATTAGATGTGTTAATCAATACTTGTATTTTATTTTAGAGTAGCGTTTTCAAGAGTTAACTTTCTTTAACCCTAAAAAAATTTTATTTCCTCATGAGGATAGGAATATTAAGGATTTGAATGAGTGCGTTTGAATTTATTTATATATATATTTTTGTTGAAAGTAACATTTAAAATGTTGTGGCTATTATTAAATAACATAGTTATACAAAAAAAAAAAAAAAAAAAAAAAAAAGGAATACTAACTCCATAAACCTTTTTTAATTGATGTGACAATTATAGCATTTCGTTTCAATTGTAATAAATATAGAGATTAATATAATTTCATTTGTGATATACAAAGAACTTTTATATAACAAGTGAAAAAAAATTCAGTTGATTAGTTCAAGGCAGGTAATGTGGCTGGCATTTTATATAATTTATCTCTGTACTCTTTTCGTATTACGCGCGCGTACTCGGTAAAAATATTTAATAAAAACTGTAGATCTTTTATAATGAAATGTTTCGCAAAAAAAAATGAAGTTTAAACTGACTATATTACTCAGCTTAAGACAAGAGGACCCTAATAGCGAAGCATTAAAAAAAAGAAATTCTTAGAATAACTCTAAGGGCCTTTTTCAAGTATTTAAACCACTACATGGGAGGTGGGAGACCCTAACAACCCACAGGAAGTTCTCTCCTTGACATAGAGGAATCTATAGGACCATGTCATAAAAATAATGCTACGGTTGTTGACCTCAAAGCAGACTCTTTCCCAACGTGAAAGACCCAGAGAATCATTTCGAACAAAAATAAATCGGAAAAGAGAGTCTCGACAAATAGAGCCCATCTCTAAACCTTATCTTTAAAAAATTAATACTGTTTCGAAATCAATCAAAGTATTAAAAAGCTTGGGAGTATTAAATGTTTACATTATTTTTACATAGTATGTTATATTTTGAGATGATAAAATAAATTAATTTGTTGAAATGAAATATAACTAATTATAACTGAATATTTTCTTGTTCTCTAAGTACCATGAAAAAATATTTAACATTTTACACCGCTTAATAATTAAGAGTTAACCAGTAGAAATAGAAAGTGCTGATTAAATATATCGATTAAAAAAGACCGCCTTCCCCCTTTCAAATTATTATAATTTCGCAAAATGTGTTTACTTAAATTTATATACGGTCAGATATAAAGTTACATTAACTGGTACCGCAGTTCAAAAATACGAGATCAATCGACTATCCAAATAAAAATTTATATTTTTGTGTGAGTCTGACCCATTTCCTTGATTCTCTTTTATGGTAATAAGTTAATTGGTTATTCATGCGGAGTGAGTGAGTGAGTGAGTGAATATTAACGTCGCACTGTTCAGCTACACGAGGGCTTTTGGCGACGGACCACGTAATTTTGAACCATGGTCAAGTGACGTGGACGACACCTGAGCTGGCACCCCCCTCTCCTAACTACCACACCACACCAACGGGAGGACGTTTCAGCTCTCGACAGATTTAACGTGCATCGCTGCCCTACACGGCGGGTCTTTAGTGGTACTGGGCTCGAACTCATGACATGCCTGCCATGGTCCGATACCTTAACCACTGGGCTACCGCAGCCCTGTTATTCATGCGGAATCAATAGTTAAAAGAAAATTTTGAGAACGACTTTCATAGTGTAAATACTACGTTTAAGCTAAAACTTCGACTAAATGATACATTTCTGTGTTATGAATTAATGCTCCTCATATTGTACAGAAGTCATCATTATAAATAATTATTACTGCAAACGAATTCACATGTTTTATATGCAGTCAATCATGTTGAGAAATTTTTAAAGAACAAAATCACAGATCGGGAAGAACAGAAACGTTTGTGTTTTAAACATATCTTTCAGGTTGAATTTAAATATTGGTTTAATCAATTTATTCAAAGAAATTACTCCTTTTTAAAAGTTAAGTTTTTTAACGCTTTAAAATCAACCACTTTCCTTTTCTTTCTTTTATATATACATTAGAAAACCGCAATTCTTGATATCTCTGCAACACATTCCCGTGTATAAAAATCTATACTCTGGTGAAAAATTCTGTTGTTGGTACTTATGCCACCTGATCGACAGTAACCGATTGCAACATCAGATCAAGGTCCACGAAATTCATCGACGGCAAAAGGGCCTAGTTCAGGGGTCGGCAACCTACGGCTCTTTGGGTGTGAAGCTGCGGCTCTTTAATTCCATACGCAAATATTATTTATTTTATGGGAAAAAAAAAAACATTTAAAAATCGTTCTGAATTGATTAACGAGGTTTAGGCACCGTTTGTATCTCTCAGCCACTTGTACTCGTTTTTCCAAAAGAACTTCTAGAATTGCTACCGCTCTCGGGACAAACCAGAGGAGAAGGTATAGCGAATGACATGCGAAAATGCCTTGAAGACAATAAGATCGATTTAAATAAAATAGGTTCAATAGCAACTGATGGAGCCAGAAGTATGGCAGGAAAAAGTAAAGGGGCAACGATTCTTCAGAGCAAAATAAACCACGAAATTCTTACGTTTCACTGCATAATACACCAAGAAGCGCTTTGTGGCCAAACATTTCCGGCCAAAGTAGTTGAGGTCATAAGTTTGGTAATCACACACACACACAAGATTGTTAACAGCATCTTGTCAAAAACACTCTACCGTTGTCAGTTTAAAGAATTCTTAAGCGAAATGGAGACTTAGTATTCCGACCTCCTTCACAATAAAGGTAAGGAGTTGAAACGTTTTGCTTTGTGCTTGAACTAAATAAATACATTCCTCAATGAAAAAGGCATTAATCACCCTGAATTAGAGAACGACAAATGATTGCAAAAATTTTACTTTATGGTGGATATCACAGCGAAATTAAATCAGCTGTGTGCAAGTAAAGGGAAACCCAGCCTATGTTTCGGTAGAAGAAAATTGGTTTGTTTCGAAGAGAAATTACTTCTTTTTTCAGAAGATATTCAGAACGGCGAATTACTTCATTTTCAATTTGTAAAGCAATATCGCGATAAAACCAGTGCAACTGTTAACACGAATTACTTTAGCACAGTTACAAAAAAATTAAAGATGAATTTGCTGACAGATTTGAGCAATTCATAAACTACAAAAAACCACTCACATAGTAAATCCTCTCAACACAAACAGTAACGAAATCCACATTGAATCATTTGGCATTGATACTGGATCTCTAGAAATGCAATTGATCGATTTAAAAAGTAAAACTTTGTAGAGTTGAAAAGTAAGTTGGAGATCCATAAATGTATGTACGTAACGCAACAAAAGTTGACAGCTTTAAAAGAAATGCTGCGAGTTGAGGCACTTATATTCGACGTCTTCCAGATTGCTACAGTGAGGTGAAGAAGTTGGCATTTGTGGAGTGCTGACTATTTTCGGATCGACATATTCGTGCAAGCAAGCGTTCTTTTGCGTGAATATAATTAAAAGTAATGTAAGAAGCCAACTAACAAATGAAATTTAGAGTCGTGTTTGAAACTTAAAACAAGTTATGAGCCAAGTTTATCCAAATTTTCTAAAACCATGCAAAGCCAACGCTTCCATTGAATTTGTTCAATTGTTTGTTATTCAAGTACAAGTTAGTGTTGTAAGTAAATGTTTAATTGTTTCAATTTTTTACTTAAATAATAAGTAATTACCTTATAATGCCATATATATATTATCTAATTTGTTGTGAAAAACATATTTATGAATAAATTGATATTTTTCTTATAAATAAATAGATAAGTTTTTTTTAAATTTATATATGTATATCAAAAAACTATTTCTGTCAATATAATTTATTGTTGGCAAGAAAAATTTTGTGGCTCTTTAAAAACTCTGAAATTTTGTAAATTGTAATTTTTGGCTCTTTCGACTCAAAAGGTTGCCGACCACTGGCCTAGTTTTATACCTATCCTTAGTCTTAGCTTTGAGCACCAAACAGGTGATAGTGTGATTTAGCTCCATTCCATTCCAATTGTGAGGGAGAACACTCTGAAGATGATTAGGGGCCTCCCATCTCTTCCACCAACCTCACGAGAAGACTTGCGGCTCGATGGCTATTTAGAGTAACTGCATGCCGCAAAGGCACTCTTCCTTTAACAAATATTCATGCCTTATCCGGGATTCGAATCTAGGCCCAAAGGCACAACAATCAATTTCACTAACCACTATGTTTTATATAGAATGTATCATTTATAGAAAAATATTTACGTAGGTATTGGAAGAACTTTTGTCTACGTGCATCTAGCTTGACTTCCAGATCTCTCTCTCGTGCAAGAAGTTAATATATATATACTAATTTTGCTTCTTACAAAATCTTTATTTTTTTTATAAGAGTTTTCATCATTGTGACTGAATTTTTATTATAAAATTTTTCAAGTATAACCCTGAAAGGAATACTTCCTTTGGGGTTTTAGCAATACTTATTCATTTGTATACAGGATTTTTTAAAAAAACAACAACATTAAAATGTATAAAAAGTCAAGAGAGTGAGAAGGATTGCATTAATGTCGCACTATAAAGCAACAAGAGGGCTGTTGGCGAATGATTTCGTAATTTTGAGCCTCGGTCAAGTGACGAGGACGACCCCCTTTCCTAGTTACCACACCACAACAACGGGTAAACATTGAGCTTCTACAGATTTAATGTACATAGGCCTTCTCTACACGATGGGAACCCGCTACATTCTGGCCTCGAGTTCGTGGCAATAATCACTAGGTTATCACAGCCACTTTTAAGAATGAAACAAAATTATAAAAATTTTTAAAAATGAAATTTAAAAGCATACGTAAAAAACGCAGACGATTTAGAGTTTCAAAACATTTAATTAAACATAGTATTTTGTATCAACTAGCATAAAATGAAGAGTAAAATAAATAAATAACAATAAAACATTTAAAACACTTTATACTAAGTTTGTTATTATATAGCTTTCATAATTATGTTTAGTAGAAAAAGAATTTGATGACTTAATAAATGAGTTTTAAAACTTTCTTCAAGATACTGCGATGAATAATTTCATCAAGAAACTCTGCAAAAAAAAAAAAAAAAAAAATCCCCTCAGAATTTAGTAAAAAAAAGTCAATTTTAAAAATGAACACTAAGAATTAATTTTTTTTCTTAGAATATACAAATAAATGTTTGAGTCCTCAAATAATATAAATTTGATTATTATGGAGTTTAGAAAGGGTCGTCTCAAAAATTTAAAATGGCATATTATTTTTTTATGAATGTATGCATATTAATTTTGCATCCTATCCATAAAATTCATTGGTACTTTAGTACCTAGATATTACTTATGACAACATTGAAAATGGTATGCTATATGATATTTTACAATAAAAAAAGCTTACCACAATACAACAATTTTTTTAAAAAAACTTTCTATTTTTTTACTACT
>BMAV01003816.1:265876-277134 GCA_019973955.1 Trichonephila inaurata madagascariensis | reverse complement strand
GCTTAAAATGCCAGAATTGTCAAGATAAATGCTGCTGTAGACAAAAAGAACTGAAGTTTTTTTTTAATATTATTTTCAATAAAAATTCAATAATTTTTAAGATTTAAATAAAAAATAAAATTATTCTTTAAAAACTGTTGGAACTTTTTTAAGGATATATATTATTTGAACTCTGTGAGCCTCTTCAGCGAATAATATAAATATATCAGCAGATTGTTAATTGTTGATTCTCTGTAATATATAAATATGTGTGTGCTCTTCTTTCAAACGTATTTTTCTACAAAATGACTTAGCAAAATAAATTGTATTAATATTTAGCTATGCATTAAACGGGATTTTTTAAAAAGTATTGATTAAAAATACTTGAATTTGAAAATACTTTTAAAAGTTTTTTTGTAATATTCAACTCGCTATATATATTTAAGTAAGGCCATAAAATTTTACACGAATATAATATAAAATGTTATTTAACGAATGCAATTAACTCGATCTGAGTAGAATACATATTCTAAAGAAGACGATATACTAAATTAAACCAAAAGCATTTTTGAAGCGTTCTACCTAGATAAGTTTCTTTCTTTCCTTTCAGTTTTTGTAGATATCCATTAAATGTAACCACATCACATCATATCAAAGAATACTAGCAAATAAATTAAACGATTCATTAGAGTATTTTAGTGAATTTTATTAGTTTTTTCATTTAAAGAGTGAATTAAACGATTTAATTAACCCTTCACAAATTTTGACATTTAAAAAATAAAATATTTAAAATTTTTTAAATATTTAAAAAATATATTTATTATTGATTCAAATTATTGTTTTACTAATTACATATTTAAAATACGAATCTGAAACTTTAAATTGTGAACTGTTTTAATACATTTAACGTAATAGATAGTCTAAAAGAAGTTTAAAGTAGAAAAAATAGGGTTAACAGCCTTTGTTGCTCCTAATCCCATAAAACCATTAAACCTTTAACGGGCACAAAGCTAAAATACACCTTTCTGGGATAAAGTACTTGATAAATGTAATGTTCTCATCTCCTATAAACATTATTTAGTCACACACAAAAAAAATATCTGATCAAGGTTTTTTTTCCTGGATGGTGGCTAGACGTTATAGCCAATTCGCACTTAGGACATTTAACTTACTTTTCAGGACAGAGAAATAATGAATCATATTACAATAAACTTTTTATGAAAAATTAACATTTATCTAATAACTATTTCAATAACAATTAAATACAAAGTATAAGTGTAATTAAATAATAATAGAATAATTGTACAACATAGAATACTTACTAAGATTATATATAGAATACTTGTATAGAATATACATTGGAATTGGTAGATATCCACATTTTATACTTTACTTAATTTTAGTATATAAGGTTAGAAATAAAGTAATATTTTTGAGAATTTAAATTAGTTATTTCACAAATTTGATGAACTTTTTGCTGTGGAACTTTATAATATACAAACGTTTTTTCCTAGCAGAAAAGCTGTAATGAAAGATTTTCGAACCCGAGAATCTTGTACCACATATTGTAAGCAAAGTTAGTTTATATTTCCGACTCCCAACATTCTCACATGATTCTAAGTGTGGAGAAAAGCGAAAATTTTTAGGTCATTTTTCTGCTCTATATGGGCAGTGGATAGAGCCTCTAGCCACATATAAAAGCTTTCCAAAAACCTAAATAAAACCTGTCTTTTTAATTGCAAGTATGCTTAATTCATTCAGATGAGAGAAAAGTATACTTAAAACATGTCGAATATTTTTTCAAAGGCCAGAAATTTTATTTATAGTAATCAAAATACAATTTGAAGATTTACACCGAGAAACACTGTTTTTAACTACCCATCAGGGGATATGAAATGCAAAAAAGGTATCGTCCTGCCATCTGTATTAATTTTTATGCGTTTTAGCTTCAATTAACTCATGTGGATGGACTAAATATCCATCACCCACTGGGAGAAAATTTTTTTAATATGTGGCTAGACGTATTAGCCACTTCCCGCTAAAGGGCTAACAAAAGTACAAAATTGCTGTTGCTAAATTTACCTAATGCACCGAATAGTACAATCCAATATGGCTCAGTGAGAGTGATAAAATAAATTGCGAACATGGAAAATTTTCCATCCCAAATTAGGACAGCATTTATTTGATTCAATATGCATTTTCAAAATGTAAATTTCTTATATATAAGCTGAGTTTATTTTTTCTGGTAAAATCCTATTACACGTCTGTGATCATATACACAACTATCTACTTAGTCTATGCAGAAGCAATGTCCAATTAACAATTAGGGTTAGCCATATTGTCGAACGGATCTAATATCATATCGATCTGATTCATCAGCTGACTGTTTAAAGCAGAATGCAATTAACACGAGATACATTTCCAAATGCAACTGGAATAGGATTTAACGTTACAATGTACCTCTTTAGACCCATATCAGTTACAGAATCTGTTTTAACAGCCTTGATATTATTCATCTTAATTGAATTAATAATATATATATTCGGAGTTTCTAAAGTCAAAAATAACAAACCCATTTATGATCATTATTTTATAAGAAATTAATGTTTGATTCAACTAGTTTTTTAATTCAAATACTAATATTTTATTTATTAACTCCTTAAGTTGTCCATTTTTTTTGCCCAAAATATTCCGAAAAAAGCACTTTTTTATTGCATATCACTAAGCATAATACTTAATATAATGTGAAAATGGAAGAATTTTATTTTAAGTTTCAGTTTTAAAATTTTCACACTATTTTTTTTATTTTTTATAATTGTAGAACACAAAACCTCCTTTTTTATAAGTACTCTAAACTATGTTCATTCTGTATGCTATGAAGAATTTCTCTCATACTTACAAAAAAATTTCATGCTAGTAGCCCTTTCTTAAAAGGTTGAGGATTTTGTGTTTATGTGCATATATTTATATATGCACACACAATTTGAAGCATGGTGCAATACAAAGTCTTACATTGCAATGGGGACAGAAAGAATAACGGCTTTTTTTGGATTATCTTTCTATTTCCATTTCTTCTCAAGCAACAAATTGTACATTGCTTTGACAATCCCTATTCTTTATCGAATATTTTCAAGAATCTAAATTCCTGCTTTCAATGAAAAATTCCCGCCTTCACCACATAAGAAATCCCGGATGAGAAATATTTCAGTATCATGGACAAACTACATCTCTTAAAACTCTAGCACGAATAATCTCACTATAAGAATTCAAAATATATTCAAATCAAAGACAGAAAGAAGAAAATATCAGTGCCCATGCAGCGTACGGGCTAACCGGTTGCGGCCGGTTTTCGGTAGCCCGTACGGTGTACGGGCAAACCATTGAATGGGTTAAAGTAATAGGTTTCCGTGTAGATATATCACCTAAATGATTTAGTTACATTTGTCTTTTGGAACAGTTTATAAAAGTAATAATTAAAACTACGTTTTTTTTCTTTTCATTGAAGTTAAAATAAGGGTTTATTATGAACCGTTTAAAAATATACATGTCAAAAGTTGGATAAGATTTATTTATTAGGTACGATGGTTGGAGAAGCGAATATTTATTTTAACAATCTTGAACTGAAGTGTTAATCAGCACCATAATCGCATTTACTTATGTAAGCATACAATTTATCATCCTATGCTGATTAATCTTTCCGCCAAAGATGCAGAAATAATGAAGATTTCTAAAAGATGTTTGAGCGAAATAGGATTCTCCCTTCAGAAGCTGTAAATCATACTGAAAGCGAGAGATGTCAGAATAATTCTATGAAATTTCCTTTGAAAGAATTTGTTCGATCGATAATTCCAAGGAGTTCATAAACACGTAAAATAATAATATACAACTTCGAGCAGAAATGTGTCTAACTTTTTGCTGCAGTTTAATTAAATTTTTTACAGCCACTGACATGCCTTATATAAGTATAACAGAAATTAAAAAAAATAAATTGATATAACTACATTTTACTTGAAAATTGTTATATTATATTTTAATTTAAATAAATAGTTTCTATGTAAAATTTTTGAGATTTGAAGGTTTACTAATTCCTTCTCAGGTATTATTTACGAGGTTAGTTTTTATTCTTAACATTTTTCTATACATTTTAACTCTTCCAATTAGATCGTATTTATTATTTGAGATTTTTTGCAAATATTCAAAAGCTGAAGCAAACTGAATTTTTTATTTTAGTATACACCAAGGGTTGACAACTAGAGGCATGCGGTGCAATTCTCAATGGCACTCTGAACTACTCTACAAATTTGTCAATTATTGAGTGGTTGGAAGTTGATAAATTTTTAATGGATTTTCTTGACAAACTCCTTCAGAATTACGGACATTTAAGGAGTTATGAAAAACCCTGAAAGATATTTCTATGGATAAATTTATAGCTATTTTGTAAATCATTGAATTTCTTTGCTGGAGAGATTCAATTGTTTGACGAGAGAAAATTGCATGTACTCTATTGTCCGCTTTAGATTCTACATATCTAAGTAACAATTCTTTCCTCATATGAAAAATATTTAGAGTTCACGAAGAGAAATTGGTTAACAAGTGAATGCTCAAAATTGTGTCAAATTCATAGTTCTAAATTATAAGCCTGATTTTGTGATATGAAAGTATAGCAGTGAAAGTACTAGGTTCACATTAAAATTTTTTATTTATTCTTTTATTTAATTATAATGAAGGGAAATACTTATATTTTATGTTGTTAATTTCTTATTTAATAAATATGTTTAAAAATATTTAATATATGTACAGTTTTCAATTTTTTGTTGAAGAAATTGTTATATTTTATGTTGTTTATTTTTATGTCTAGAAATATCTATAAAAGATGCAAAATTGATATATAATAAACCAGTAAATATCTATATCATTGATTTTTATTATTTAACTCTGCATGCATTATTGCTTTAAAAATGTCTTACTGTGTGGCACGCTGAATCATATTGGAAAATTGGCTTGGCACGCCACAGCTAAAGGGTTGCCGACCCTAGTATATATAGTATTTTTATAACTAGTTAAAAAAGAGTGACTAGGAGAATCGCTGTTATTTCGTAAAAGGAATTATGCCTCTAATTACTATTTTTTAATAGTGATATTGGCAATGCATCGACTAAAATATTATTTATCCTTATGAATTTCAAGAGCAATTTGTATATTTTACATAATGGGAGGCAGCTTGTAGCTTGAACATGGTTCAAAATTGCGAATTCAACCACTAATAGCCCTAGTGTTGTTTCACAAGGAGACGTAAATTAAAATCAAATAAAAAAAATATACTTTACATTTTTTTGATAAATTATTTTATTTGTTTTGACGCTTTTTTTCTGTTGAAGTTGAGAGAGTCTGTGAAAAAAATAAATGATTTAGTTTAGAAACAAAAAAGGAAAACTGTTCTAATTATTATATTTATAAAAGTGTGAGTCTCAATTGTGTTACGAGCTTGGGAACTACAATAATTTTGCTTATGAGGTCAGCTTTTTAATATTCATTTTTCAAACATTTTATTATAATTAAGTATTATAAAAATTTAGGACATTAATTTGAATTCTTTTTAAGAAATAAGTTTACCTGTTGATGCCGATTAATAGAAATAATTTTGAAACACACATATCCTTCTCTATGTAACTGATTTTTCCTAATCTCAATTGCAACTTCGGTTATTTTCGAAATGCATACATGAAATTTGAAAGATGGGAAAATAAATTAAATAATTGGGAATGGAATAATTACACTTTTTCTGGTTCGTATTCAGTACACTCTGACGGCCTAACGATACATGGGGTTGTGCGGCTACCTGTGACACTCCTCTTCCTTTGAGAGGTGGCCAATAACTTTTAGCACCAATATAACACTCGACTGCGTACTACATTCATCATACAACATGTACAGATGCTTCCCTGGCCACCAATTTCACCTGATCTCTCACCAATCAAAAGCATCTTGAACATGATTAGACGCCACTTGTATATCCTGCCCCCAACATGTTTAGAAGACGAACTGGGGCAAATGATTGAAAGGGAACAGACAACAATTCCTCAGAATGTCATCCGTATTTTCCTTGACTCTGTATCTAAAGGTGTTGTTTCGTGTATTGGTTCGTAGCTCTAAGCCCCTCTCGCTTTGTTTTACTAGTATAATTTCAAAATAAATATTATTTACGAGTTTCTTCTCTTTCGAGCTATTCTTTCTTTATGCTGCATCTTAAATTCCGCAAAATATATATGAATTAGTTTCTAATAACTTTAGTCTCTTCCAAATGATACATGAAACAAGATAAGCTTAGAAAGCATAAATTGTATATACCTCTTGAAAACATAAATTAAGTTTTAAAATTGTGAGAAAATAGATTACTCCTCATTTTTGAGAATTTAAAATGTTTTGGAACAACACACACACGCTGCTTTTGACACCCCGCGAGTTAGCCATCTGAGATATTGAAACAAATTCACGGAGATATTGGTAAATATACGGAGATGATCAACATCTGGAACAAGATTTATTTCTTATTTTTACAAACATTTTATTTTCTTGTATAGAATTAGAGAACATACAATGACAAACATAATCAAAGGATTTAGTTACAAATAGAAAAATGACAGCGAAAACTATGTCCCAGTCATTAGCTTAATACTTTTTCATAGCTTATTTACTATTTTTAAAAGGGCGAGATTTTACCCTTTGTCTCTATTGTATGCATTAGAATAACTGTTATTTGGAAAATATTTCAAATTTATGTATACGCTCTAGTTTAGTTTTAATTTGTAACTCTGGTTAAGATAATTATAAGTTTAAAATTTAATTTAATTCGTTTAAAAATTGTTCTCATGTATTTTACATGTCCTAATTTGGAATCTGTATACCCATGAAAATGATTAATAAAAATGTGAGTAAAACCATAAATACTAATGTATAAATTCTTAATGAAGAATATATCCGTGTTTTTTAAGTAAATTTATTTACATAGAAGGTAATTCAAATTATTTCACAATATTCCTATTTTCTATAAATTTATTCGTAGAACATCTCACAGGTTTTTATCTCACTTCGCGAAAGTTAATTAACTTACACCAAAGAAAAAGACTTTATTCGACGTGAAAAAGAAGGATTAATTCCAAACGACACGCACCGAAAATCAAAAAAAGTAATAGATCTTATTGGCAATTTATCAGGACATACTAGGGCAAAAACAAATGGATGGGTCGAAAATAGTGTATCAGGAAAAAAAGTTACTTGGTTCTTCACAGCTTGCAGGGGTAAAAGAGATCGGATACAGTTTATCTTCTTCACGCCGTGAATAAAATAGCATAAAATCAGTGCGATCTCTTATCAACCTGGTAAAAGGGGTCGAAATTCACATGCCTGTTCAATAACAGCGGAATGTCGGTTGGTGAACTGTGAATCATTAGGTATGAATTGGATTGCGATACAGAAGGATATCAATAAAGGATACGTTTATTGATATCCTTAAGGCACCCGACTACATTCGGAACCATGATTTTGAAAATGCGTTTAAATGAATACATTTTTTGATATTTAGTGTCACTTAATTAGAATAAACATATAAAATTGTCATAAGAATATTACTACAATAAAAAATTACTTAAATGCAATTTTTTGGCAAAAAATGAAGAAAGAATGACATGTTTTCAAAACATTCTTCTTTTTTGAAAAATGCTTCAATAATAATATTTTCCCTATATATAGCTAAGACTTTCTGTACAGAGCCTGAGGTAGGACTTTTGAAATATATAATTTAGGAATTGATTTATTCATATTTTAATATATATCAGAGTAAAGAAATTTTTAAAAAAACACACAACACACCTGTTGTTATTTCAGTTGATTGTAACTCTGATTATAATGAGAATTTCACAAATATCATAGTTCAATATCTGTATTAAAGTCCTAGCTATATGTAAGCAAAATATTCTTACAGTAACATTTTCAAAAAAAGGGGAATGTTTTGAAAATGTTTCTTCATTTTTTGCAACAAAATAAATTGTATTTGAATAATATTGTTTAGTAATACTTTTAGAAATTTTTTATATGTATATTCTAATTCAAGTGTCATTAAATATAAAAAAAAATATTCACTTGCACGCTTCAGCAAAATTAGGTTCCAAATGTAGTCATTCATCTGAAAACAATTAGTAAAATTAAATACAGTGTTTAAATTCAGAATTTTGATGAGAAGTTATTACTATGTTTAAGTTAAATGTTAAGTGCGTCAAATCGCAAGCTAAAAGAAAGGTTATAGAAGAATAAAGGACTTTTTTTTCAAGAAATAAGAACTGATTACTCATTGTTCAGAGCTATCATAGTATTTATGGTGCGATGAGAGAAATGCTGGTTAGCTTTTTTTCGTTATGAGCTTTTTTTAACATTAAAAGGAATTTCAAAGTCAAAAATATTTTCATATAATCAACCTATTAATTTATTTTTAATGAGTTGCATATACAATAAATAATCAGCATAATAAATCAGTATTACTTGTTAATGAGTTTATAAATTGAATAAATTGTTTACAATTGTGCTTATGTTTACATTGCGAGACTTACAATTTAAAAATTATTCAGATAATTTTGATTCTGCATAACGTATTTTTAAAACAAAGATAAAACTAATTTTGTAAGCGAATGTACTTTAAACGCAGTTTTAATAAAAAAAGATAAAGCTATTTTGTGAAAAATAGTAATTACAAAAGATGCAAACATATAAGAATTAATTATATTTCGTTTGAGCAAATAAAGTGTATTTAAAATTTATCTAAGTATAAAATTAAGATTTGCATATATCATTTTTTCCTTTTAATTCCAAGATTTATTTTAAATGACGAAGCTGAACAATTTCTTTAAAATTATGTCGATTCGTTTATCTCATACATCATTCGCTTTTTAAGTTTTTTCTTTCTTTTTTGTAAATTTTATGAAAACTCAGACAATTAATTTATGACTCCTATTCTTAAAACAGGAGCCATAAGATATCTTTTTAACAAAGCGAGAAGACTAATTAAAAGTGTTGGATACGCAGAAAAATCTACTCAAGCATAGAGTACATTAATCTTTAAAAAGCTCTTCTTCGACATTCTCGCCGTCGAAAAAGCTGCCGTTGAGGCGCGGTTTTACAACGAAATTATTACAAACATTTATCAGACCGGGACCGTTATAAGCCATCACTAGCTCGTACAGCTTGCGACATTAACGAAGCATGGCTACTTTTTCTAATGAAAGATCTTTCGGTTTTTTTTTCAGGATGAAAACAATTTCCGTAATCCACATCATAACAGCTCTTTCTTATTCGCCATATTACGTCGGTTACTGCAAACATTTGTCCCCGTCTTATGTACATATGTGTGTGTGTGTTTTCATTTTATTTGTTGGGCAACAAACGGGCTTGAGGGTCTGGCAATTCGAGATTCGTGGGTTGTAAATCTGAAGACGGGAAATTATGCATTGGCGACTCTGGACCAAGAACGGGAAAATAAAAGAAGACCAAAAATGCCATCGATTTTCAATGTATCCTAAGTACTTTTCTTTTATCGTTGCCAAAGGGATTTTTATTAAAGACTTCCGTGTTAAGCTAAGTGGGAGAATGCTTTAGCGTTCGTTTATAGCCACGCAAGAGGCATTATTAGCATCTGCCGATGTGAAACAACCATAAATTGCTAGCTTTTAAATTTGCTTCAGTAAAGCTGGTGCCTATGGACTCAGATGGATGAGACATTAAGGGGGGACAGAGTCTGTCCCCTAAGGTACCCTCATTTTCGCTTCATTTCTTATTTCTTTTCTCTCAACACATTTGCTCTTTTAACGAGAGTAGAATAAAAAAATTGTATTACGCTTCGGTAAAGTGGACGCTCAATACCTGAAAAATGGAAATCCGTATTGGGCCCATGAGGAAATTGCAGTGACAGCGGCGATACCCTCGTGGATACTTTGTAGCAATTTACAAGTGCTGAGAAAGCGATTTTATTTCCTTCCGTGCTTAAATGATCAAAACTTTTCCGAATGGCTGGAACTGGAATTGTAAATCATATCAATTACAACTACAAGGAATTTTCGTTTCGTTTATCTTTCTTATGTTTTAAAGTATTTTAAATTTTAATTTTTTTACTGTTTACTTTTTAGCGATTAATCAAACAGAAGTGCTTTGGAAACTCAGTACTGTGTCAAATATATGTGTTTTAAATTAAAATTATATATAAGTTTTGTACAATGTACAGAGTTTGGCATGAATAGATATTTGCACAATTTGTCTGCAATTGTATCAAAAAGATAAATGACGGATATTTAAAGTACTTTAACTTTAATTATTCACTGTTTTTCGAAGGCACTATAATTAAGGAATCGTGCTTTTGTATCATATTTTTCAGTTTAATTAACGCAAATGAGATATAAATAACAACATTATAAGCTATTATATTCCTTTCTAAAAAGTAACTATACTTAAAAAAAATTTTTTTTTAACAGTGTGGTTTACACAAGAGAGGGGATAGGGTGGAGTTTCAACATTCATAGACCAACAAAATTTTAATTTTTACCATAGAAATTACTTCTCGGCATCTTTTCAAACTCAAACTCAGTGGCGCAACAGCCCATGAGGGCCAGGGCCTACTGTGCCCATCCCAGTATAAGGCACTATTGGGCGCTGAGGTGCAGGAGCAGATGTCCCGATCAGGTGGTCAATCTGAAGCGTGAGACCCCCAGTATTTAAGTCCCCAAGAAAGCTTGGTACTCATTTATCGACTCACTGCAGTAGGGATGAAAGGCTGAGTCGACCTTGCCCAGCCAGGGAATAGAACCCGGATCTGTGGTATGGAAGCGTGATACGCTACCTCTCGACCACTGGGCCTCTCGGTGACTTCTTCAATGTGTTTTTTAGAATGGAACTCCCCCATAAGAAATGCATGTCTACGCTACTGAATTTTGACAAGAATTTGCTTACTCAGTCTAGCATTTTGTTACCAAAAATTTAAGATGTTATTTTATAATTTTGGGATGCCTAATGATCTGGTCAAAGCTAAATCTCCCTATATACACATTGTATGCGTTTTGTGTTTAAATATTCACACATCATTGACCGACAGCTTTGTAGAAATTTTCTCTTTTCTTTTGAATTTTGTTTCACATTTTTTTTTTTAACAAAAACATTTTCAAATGTGATAAAAAGCAGAAATATATATGTTGTAATGTAATATAATGTTGACAGTAAAACAAGAAGAAATAAAGCTAAAA
>BMAV01003816.1:239214-258343 GCA_019973955.1 Trichonephila inaurata madagascariensis | reverse complement strand
TCAAACCCCGGGCTGGGCAAGGTTGACTCAGCCTTTCATCCCTTCAAGTGGTCGATAAATGAGTACCAAGCTTGCTTGGGAACTTAACACTGAGGGTTTCGCGTCAGACTAGGCTTCGGCTCTCATGGGTTGTTGCACGACTGAGTTAAGTTATATATATATATGACATGATTTTTGGAGTCAAAAATAGACTTAGTTTTAAAAAAGGTCTTTATTCTAGAATGAGTACATCTCTTCTGACGCAACAGGCAGAGAGAGAGAGAAAAAAAAACGCCACCGAAAATCTTAAGTGGATTAAACACTTAAAACACCTATGGCGGCGTTCACATGAGTGCTCTTGAAAGTTAATGCTGACATATAGGGTTATTAAATATAACGATCTGGAATTAGACATGTTTATTGGCTAGGCCATATATGGGTGATTAGTTTGATACTTGACAAGGTGAGGAGAAAATAAAAGTTAAGTGCTAGATAGGGAATTTAATTTTTAATCTAATTTAATTATCCTTACATATATATATCATAAAACGTTGGTAAATATGTCCTTTTGTGTAAAATTATTTGATTATAATACTTTTTTGAATCCGTGTACGAAAACTCCGCATCATTTTGAGTTAATTAAAAACAATCATTATAAGTTAATTGACTTATCGTATGATTGGATCTCCAATTGAATTTTCTTGGATGGCTCCTTAGAATTCAATCCGCTTTAAACGGTATCCATGAAAGTAGATTTTACTCTAGACTTGATAATCAAATTTCAATAAGAGAAATATAATGGAATCTATAATTACTTCATTCAGAAGATTTTCATGCGTGTCTACCTTTTCCTCAATAGATACAAAAAGTAAAGCTTATTAAGAGTTTAAAATTAAATCTCTGCAAGGACGAGACCCTTTACTTTACTCTTTATTTAGTATAATTGCAGTATATAAGTTGATTAGTAATATAAAACATCAAAGTAGCCGATACAAATTACAATAGATGAGAAAAATTCATTGATTTATTAACTCTACCTAGATGCACTTAAGAGGCATTTGTTGAATTAAATGCCATGTGCATTAAATTATCATGAGAGGAAGAAATTTCATTTATAAGTGAAGGGAAAAATTGAATATTCGCTTTTCTTAAACATGAAACAATGAAGCGACTTTTTTTAAAAGACGTCTAAAATGAAAGACTCTTCTGATTCATTTATCTCTTCGTAAAGAGATTTTATATATATAACAACAGTAAAACACATGTAAACCGAATTTACAAAACTAAGTATAAATAATAAATATAATGCTCACATATTCCATAAATTCACTTAACCATAATTTACAAGAACTTAATTTTGATAAATATAAAAACATAACTTGTGAAACAAATTAAAATAAACAATTTCAAAAGTATGTTTATCACAAGTATAAAACGATTTACCAAAACTGAAACATAATGATTGAGGCAACTCTTTAAAAAAGACGGAAACTTTTGAAATGACTGCCAAACTAATTTTTTGTTATGTTTTACAAAATTTTTTCTCGGTTTTTAAAATTTATCTCCCTACTTAATACAATAATGTATTCTTAAATAAAACTAGGTAAAATAAAAAGATTTAAAGAACAAACATAAAACAAAAACAAAAAGCAAAAAAAAAAAAAAAAAAAACTACTTAAGATGAAAGTACTTTTAAATAAAGATGCTTAAAATTTTGCATTTATCAACCGATTTCAATTCTTCTTTGAAATCTGAAAATAAAAATCAAACAAAGTATTCAAAAATCATAACTTCAAATATTCCATTTAGTAATCAATTTTCAGTGCTATTTAAGATTTTTGGAAAATATAAAAGGAACAAAAAGCCATGCACATATGCAGGAAATTGTTCTAAATAGAGTCAGCGTATAGTATGTAAAACTATCAACAATTCATTTTAAAATGCTTGCTATTTATTCCTCAGTAGAAAAGTATTCTGGTGGCAATAATTCTGATTATTTAGTTCTGAACATTATTCTGAACATTTCTTTGAAAAGACTTTAATCTAAAACGCTTGAGTGAGTGAGTGAGTGAATATTAACGTCGCCCTATTCAGCAACACGAGGGCTTTTGCTGACGGACCTTGTGATTTTGAACCATGGTCAAGTGACGACTAATACACCTGAACTGGCAACCCTTCCCTAATTTCCACATCACACCAACGGACGTAGGAGCCAAGACAGACTTAACGTGCATCATCCTCTCTACACGGTGGATCTTCAGTGGCACTAGGCTCGAACTCTTGACACGCCGGCCACGAGTTCACGACCAATGACCACAAAGCTACAGTGGCCAATCTAAAATGCTTAAAAATATTTTTAACAAAAAACCTCGTTTATATATACTCTGTCAACATAGTAAATGAAATATCAGGAATGTTGTTATAAATATACAATTAAATAAGTTCGGGTAATATACAATTAAACAAGTTCGGGTAATATATAATTAAACAAGTTCGGGTAATATACAGTTTAACAACTTTGGGTAATATACAATTAAACAAGTCCGGGTAATATACAATTAAACAAGTCATGTCGATGATATGAAATACAAATTGATCACGTGGTTACAGCTTGTGATAAATGAGGAAATAATGAGAATAAGGTTTTTATAGATTCAAGACTATTTAATAGATTAGAATGGCTATTTTTTATTTGTTGAAATATATTTATATGAAATATTATACTCTTATTCAAATAAACGCTTTGTAACTCAAAATGTTGAATAAGTTTATTTGTCAAACGTAAAAAGAATAGTTTACATCTGAGATTTTCTATTCTTCCCAAGAATTATTCCGTAAAAATATGAGGTGAGCGAAACAATTTTCCCAGAGCATAAATAAAAGTTTTATTTCTAGAAGTCAGTAATTAAAAAAAAATCTTTTGTAACTCATGAAGTTTAGTAAAAGTAAAATGTATTTTTTTCGCCGCTGGCAGCGTGAAAAAAAAAATAAAAGACCCTCTTTCTTAAATTTCCTAATTTTTTATGGTAATTTGAGATCATTCAAAATGCTATTTTTTAATTAAGTTTCGACGCTTGCATGAATTATTATGTAAATTAACAACGAAATCAATGTCCCTGGGGAGTGATACATTTAAATTGAGTCTACTTTCTTTTGTTTTTAAACAAAGTCTTTTCCCCCCAGCAAACTGCTTTAAGGACACAATACCCATACTTATTATGCACAGGAGAATGGTGAAAAATTAAAAGGGAGAATCTATACCAATGTGTATTGTTTATTTTTTATATGTCTTTTGAGGATTTAAATAAGATTTAAGTATAATATTTTAAGCTTTACTAGATTGCTTGTCATTACTTATCATTTAAGTTTTTAATTAAGAAGTGTATGGATTTACTATTCTCATTACTTACATTTACTATTACTTTTCGGAATCTTTTTTTATTTCTTAATTCGTTTTGTTTTTTAACTACTTTTGTTTATTGAAATATAACATTTTAAGCATGAAGTATGAAAACTCTCAGCACTTTTTTTAGTTCTTTAATAGAATGTTTATTGATTTACAACACTCAGTGCTTAATACTGATGTTATTCTAAGAAATTGTTATTGTTTAATGATGTACCGAATTAAAATCCATTAGAATAACTTATTGTAGATTGAGGTATTTTTAAAAATAAAGAAACTAAAAAAGCAATAATTTTAAAAGCTTACTAAGTTAATTAATTTATAATACATATTCTGAGTCCTTGAAGCCGTTAATATGATTCAAATGTTAATTAGAAAAATATGAAGAGTGATACTATTAAAAGAGAAATCGCTAATAAAAATTCTTTCTTCTGATTCTAAATAAATTGCGTTTCGAGGAATTAATTAAGACAATTAATGGGTAATTATGGTAAGTACTGAACTTAACAAATATCATAAATTGTATAATTTTATTTGCTTATTCATTCTGTCAATAGTTTATGTTGAAAGAATGTGTAATAGTTAATGCTGTGTTGAATTTTAAACTAACTGTAATTAAGAGATTAGTATAAAAGTTTAAATGTATTTTATGGTTTTGATTTATCTGCGGATTTTAGAGAAAAACGGTTTTATCGTTAAGAAGATTTGAACATTTGGTGTAAAACAATGAATAATTAAAGAACTTTCACTTGATAAGACAATCCTTTTTAACATCAAATTAATAAAGCCCTTTTTCTTTCCTGTTTGGATACAAGTATGTACTTATTTAATAATAAAATGTAATCTATTGATAAATATTTCAATATTTGTTTGAATACTTGATAAAATTATTATAATAACAAAAACTAAAAACCAAATAAATTTAGTATTCACTAAAGAAAATCTGCTATATTATAAACAAGATTTATGCTCTTATATACATGTATATATATATATATATATATATGTGTGTGTGTGTGTGTGTGTGTGATGAATCCCCAACCCTTCAAGTGTCAGTTTGGGTAAAACACACCAGAACAACTCAACCCGCCTCCCGCATAAGAACTTTGACTTCGACTCCGGCGAACTTACGAAGAACCACGTGAACGAACGAAGCACTGGCTCCTGATCGACACTGAAATAAGACTCGTTTTGTCATGGCTTGGAATACAGACTGCTTTGCTGAACATTAAAGATAATATGATAAACGGCTGCACGTTGCATTTCTCCTGTCATTCCAAGAATTACTCCAATATATGATACATATATGATCTGAAGATGTTTTAAGATTTATTAGTCTTCTTTTTAATTTATTTATTGCTATATATATATATATATAATACTTTAGATGAGAAGTATTAAAGATTCGGATATACTAATGACTTAAAAACTGATAATTTAAAATTGGAGTGTTTAAAAATGGATAATCGTCTCAGTGGCTTAGATATAGAGTGCCTGCCTTGTAAACTTAAGGTTGAGGGCTCCATCTCGGGGGGAGTCGATAGATTTTCTGGATGTGAAAATAGTAGGCATAAATATATGATTATGTAGTATGTAAAAGATCCCTTGAGTATCAGTTTGGCTCTAGTACTTTGGCAATATTTAGCATCCGATGAGAGCCTGAATTAAAATTAATTCAAGCGTTAAAATTTTGTACCGAGAGCCACCACTAGATGGTGCCACCGCTGAAATGGCTCTCGCACTTGGGGAATTTGCCGAATATGCAAAGGCTTGTGTGTCAAATGCAGCCAATTTCAAAAAAAAAAAAAAAAAACGAATGGTTACAAATACTACGGTATCTATAAGCATTGCAAGCAGAAGACTACTTTTAGGGGTTAGAACTAGTTTTATGGCTCTTTTCTACATGTAGCACTAAGCAAAATTCTAAAGAATTAATGGATAGGTGTTCCGAATGCATTATACTTAGAAAAGGCTACGTACCAATAAAAACATTCGAAAATCCTTATATAGATCACTGTTCAAATAAAAAACAAACAAACATTAAACCAGTTATTGTTACCAGTTCAAAGCCTGAAAGCCTATTTGTATATATGTTTAAATTTAAAATTTATATTGACGATTGGATTTCTAGATTGTCTCGCTGACTAATTGTTCAATTTCATTGGAAGAATAATTCTATTATTAGTAAATTGATATGTTTTAGAAATAAAAATATAAAATAACCTTCTTTGTATACAATTGATTCTAAATTGGTGTTTATTAAGGGTGCACTTAGAAGTTAGTTTTAAAATTCGGTCTATTGACGAGAGTCCTACATAACGGCTGTTTAATGGAATCAGGACTCGAACAGGGGACTCAACTTAAATTTCGCTGGCAATGAGTTCGTGGTCCTAACCACACAGGTACTGAGATCACTGTAAGAAATAAGATTAATTAAATAAATGTGGATGAATTATTTTATTTAACAGAGTAAGTTAATAAACAATTCGGTTTTCAGTTATTTATGAGAAATATCTATTATTGACTAAATTTCACAGAAATTATGGATCAAATATGACTATTAAAATTCGATTACGTACTTATAAGATGTTAAGTGTTTTAAGTATGATTCGATGGGAAATAAAAAGCTATGAAGGTTATAAAATTTAATTTTTCTACTTATCTGTGGATAGTTTTATAAATGAGTAAATGTTACGAACTCATTGTAAAATTTATTTATAAACATAACTTTTGGTGAAAAGCTTAACAAATAAATTTTAAATTAATGAAATGTTATGGTAGAGAGTTTATAACATGAAAAGAAATACAACTAAAATCTATTACGAAAAATGTAAGCTAAAAAACGAAGGAAATCTTTTTGTTTATATTAGGGGAAAAAAGACAGTTGAGTACATTAAGCATTGCCAGAATAACTTTGACTGTAGAATTTTCTCTAATCAAACTACGTGTCGAAATCTATTAATATAATCCACAATACAATTCTTAAAAATATCTTCTTAGTGTAAATTTGATAAAGAAATACGCAGGATTTTTTTTGAGTAAAGAACGTAAATCTATTCGCATTCCCTAAAGAATCACAAAAACTGCAGAAGAATATTACCATTTTGAAAAGATGATTAGATACGAGACAAAAATCGCCAATGAAGCCTTCAAACTCATATTAATTCTTTCGAAGTTTTTGTTTTCCTTGATTTTTAATGCGATTTTTCGTTCACTTCTCTTACTTGAGTACATAAATTAAACAATAAAAAAAAGAAAATACATTGAATAGCTCTTATACGAAGTTATATTTATCTATATATCAAGATGCTTTAAGAGAATACTTACTTAATTAGATGGTAGTAAATTTCTTTAAAGGACTAATACAGCCTCCTATAATTTAATTTTTACTAAACAGCATAAGTGTTGACGACTTTCAAAGATGTATCATTCACTGTTATCTGAGGTTTCAGGGAAAAAATACAACTAATCTCTTTAAAAATGAAAAGCGCTATTTTACATTTCGAATATTATTTTGTTTCAAAATTTATTAAATTCATTTAAAGCGATAGCATTTTGTTAAAGAAGAGTTCGTTTGAATATCTCTCGAAATTTTATTCTTCTGAAGAAATTTCTCAGAGTAAGAAAACCGAATGGCCTTTTCCATAGATGAATTAAAAATAATTAATTAGTCCTATTATATATAAAATGAAAAAAAATACTATCGGGTATGAAGAATGAAACACAAAAATTATGTGGATAGTAAGAATTTAAACGAAATTAAGTCTAAAAAAGGAGTTATTTTGAATTATGAGTTTGGACACACAATAAATTACATGGCAATTTAATTGTTTTCTATTAAGAAAAGTATATGAACAGAATAGCTTTTTGTCTTAAATTTAGATTAGCAAGAAGACAAAATTAGGATTGACAGATATATTTATATTCAATCTATACAAATAAATAAAATTGAAGTGTCTGTTTGTAATTTGAAATTAACAGCTTTTCCCGAAATGCATTTAAAAGTGTATATCCGCACTTATATCAAAAAATTAATTTTTTAATTTTTTTTGTTTGTTTGTCTGTCTGTCTGTCTGTTTGTTCCGGCTAATCTCTGGAACAGCTGGACTGATTTTGACGGAACTTTTACTGGCAGATAGCTAAAGTTATAAGGAGTAACTTAGGCTACTTTTATTTTATAACAATAAAATAGATTTCCGTGAAAACAAAATTAAAACCAATGAAATAGTGAACAATATCCGATGAAATTAGGCTTAACCGGGAAATTCACCCTGTTCCGTGCTTGCGTATACTCTCAGAACGTGTGAGCCTAGGGAAATGCTTCTTTCTCCTTATGCTGGTCTTGGAAGGAGTTAAGTAATAATTAGAAATCAATGTGTGTTAAACGTCGTTAGGTTTTCTTTCATGAAAATAGTTCAGTTTTTATTTACTTTGAAATTGATAAATTTAATATTGTATATAGAGAGATTTTTTCATTAAATTTATAATATTGTATATGGGGAGATTTTTTCATTAAATTTAATATTGTATATAGAGAGATTGTTCAATAAATTTAATACAAGAAACCAAAAATTAATAAAAAACAAAGAAAAAATAAAACAAAAAAGAAACATCGATTCACAAAGTAGAAGAATGACATTATACTTATAGCATAGGTATTTCTTTACATGGAATACATAATTATTAAGTTTTCGTGAACTTTGCGAATTGAATAAACACTTTTTCGTTAAATTCCACGTGGACGAAGTCGCAGGTAAAAGCTATTTAACATAAAATAAATGCATCAGAAAGTAATATTAACGCGTATTACACATCCAGATACAAATTATTTACACTATTTTAAGCGTTTATTACACAAAGTTCGTAGCAAAGTGTTACTTTTGCTGAGCAGAAGGAAGGTGTTTTCAAGAATCGACCCTCAAGAGAGTTACGGGGCGTTATAGTTAAATAAAAAATCTTTTTTTTATCAGATATTATATCTACAGACTTAAAATTTAGCAAACATGGTTTTTATTTCTGCTGAGATATGCAAAAAGCTTTTTTTTGTTTAATTTACAATTCACGTAAAGTTAACTCATTAAAAACTTCTTTATCCTTCAGTTTGTATTGTTTAATTTTTCAATTCACCCGCGCGAAGAACGGGTATACCAGCTAGTTTTATAATAAATTACTCATTTGAGACTTTGAAAGTTTCTGGAATCAATTTATGTAACAGAATTACAGACTTGAACATTTATTTCAATTTTAAAATTTCGTAGTTTAAACTTAAATGAAACACACAAAAATCTACTTAAATTATTTTAAATTAGTTCTTATCATATTGCATTTAAGAATCAACTGTTAATACATAGCAGAAAGAAACATCGATAGTTTTAGTTTAATAAAAAGGAAATATTTTTTGTGAATCAGATAATGTTTCATAATTTTACCGTAACTTATTTCCTTCTTTCAAACTCATAGTATGAGTCCAACTTGTAAAATAAGTTGTTTGTAGCCCACGAGTTATTTGATTTACTTATCTTTTTTTTATATAATATCTTTAACTATGAAAAAACATTGTGCGCATTAAATAATAATTTCCCCCCTTTTTTCTAAGAATTAAATTAATTCTTTCATATCAACGCATCAATACAAAAGAAAGCGCAATAGGATAATATTTTTAAAATGGTTCTTCCCACTACGAGAAAACTGAAGCATTAGAATTAACTTATATAACAAAACATAAGAATTTATACTTAATGAAGATTTCTTAAGAGCTTATTTAATTGTGAAAACACTTTCATAAGTAAAGAAATAAATTTTTAATGTATTGAGAATTAAATATATGTATAAAACTCACACTGGTATTTATGCAAACAAGATAACAAGTCTTGAGAAAAAATTCAGAAATCTATATTACAAAATCAAAAAACGTTTAAAGCATAATTTCTAACCCAAAAATATATCTTTTGTTAACATTTGTTTTAACGGTTGTGAAATTTTAAAATCCTTTCTGAGAATTTTTCTATTCGCTATAAGTAGTTTAATTTTCAGAAAAATTGTCGAATTCCAAAAAGACACAAATATATACAACTATTATTACCATTGAGCAACGTAAATTTATGCTCTACAGCTTACTTCCGACAGTCGCTTAAACACAAAAAATGTTTTCTTGTTTCTTGAATTTCCGATGCAAGTTGTCACATAATTCAAAAAGATGAAAGAAAAGACTTAGATAATTAAGATGACTTTGGAAACATTCATCATGTACGAAAAGTCTATAAGGTCCAAATCCTCGTTCCACTCCGAAAACTTTTATCTGAGACATTTCAGAAAGGCTGCTTGAAAATGAAATGTTTCCAAGATTGCTTCTTTTCCTTTTCTTTTGATGAGCAGAGAGTTTCATAAGGAAACTGTGAATTCTAAAAATTTGCAAATCAGTGGGAGTTGCTTAAGGGAAAAAGTGCTTATACTTTTGCTTCAATTTGTGCGAGTAGAGGACGAGAACTTTCCTAAATTGCGTTGGGAATAAAAACCTTTTCTCACTTCATTACTCTGGAAGGGTTCGGAAGCAACGAAACAAAAGGAATCTTTAAACCGGGCCCCACGTGGAAAGGGGGAGTTTCAGAAGTCTTCCCTCTTTCTTCATTTTTCTAATTTATAATTCAAGCTGAAAAAAGCATCTTGTGTTGAATGTAGACTCTTCGATTTAGGAAACACTTCTGAGATGCAATCTATTATGTATATTTGGAATGTCCTCTTTTATGGGGACTGTACGGTTTCTAATTTTCTACCAAAAATTTAACATCTGTATTCTTTGTTCTTGACTTCATGTAAGGTGAAAGTCTAGTGAAGAGAACATGCACACTTAAATATTTTGGAACATGTGTGAAAATAACAAGATTTCTTGTTTCTCTGGTTGCAATAATTCTTTAATTAAGGTAGGGTAGCTTTTGTTTCAAGACGTTATATCTCTTTTGAATTTAAGCTTAGAAATTTCAAAGTTTTATTTTTGTAAATTTTGTATTTTATTACAAATGTGCAGGAAGTTATGTTTGAAATAAATTTGAGAGACATATTCATACAGTTTTTAATTAAAATTTTTCCGGTATTTTTGGAGGATAAAATTGTTTTAAGGATCATGAAATAGTAACTCTTTTATATAATAATATAGAGCTTGGAATTTTTAAAATAAATTAAATTTTATGAATTGAAACACACATATATATAAATACATAATCAATATCTTTCAGAAATTACAGCTCAGATTAAAAAAAAAAGTACTAGTATATATTTTAATCTCGAAAACAATTTACTTTTTAAAAGCTTATGCATTTAATATTTAAGTAAACACCTAAGTTTTATAAATAAAATATTAAAATAAACTATAATTCATTACAATTGGAATCTCAACCCAATGAAAAAGGTATTGAGGTTTACTTAAATATATTCGTGGTTAACTATTTTCAGAGTTGTATTATTGAGTTATCTTGTCTGTTTGGTAATTGAAACTATATATTATACAAATAATTTAATTAATCTAAAAATAACTGCAATATGTTTTCATGTGATATTGTTAAATGACAGTATTTTTCACTGATATATATCAATCATAGAATAGTAGTATAAGGCATAGATAACTGAAGAAAGGTAAGTAATTATATATATATATATATATATATATATATACTCATGGACAAAAAAAATAGCGCACCAAGAAATAATTGCGGGATCGTAACGAAACTTGGCATGAAGGTACATGTCGGGGAGATATGCAAATGATTAGAAATGTAGTGCGATTGCGCCTTACGTATAGTCGGTAGAGGTTGTTTAACGTCGTTCTCTGTGGAGTATAAAACAGGAAACCAAAGCTTGTTTGAGTGTGCTGAATCGTTTACAAAGGAAGAGCTGAGGTAGACATGCCATTACGCCGTTTTTGAAGATAATATGAGCAGCTGTCACATTTTGAGAGGGGGAGAATCATCAGCATGATGGAAGCTGGGTGGTCAGTTAGGCGAGTAGCTCGTCGATTAGGCCGCTCTGATTGTGTTGTGAGGAGGTATTGGGACCAGTGGATCTGAGAGATGTCATTTACACGAAGACCAGACTCAGGACGCCCTCGACAGACCAGTCGTCGAGAAGACCGTCACATTGTAAGAAATGCACGCGCACATCTAACTGCTTCATCGGCCACCATCCAGACACAGGTATCACCTTCACTAGAGGCTCCTGAGTCTTCTTGCCCCTCAGGGGGCTCACCTTCTTTAGGTGAGTACGGGTGTCATAATCCCAAGGTACCCTAGTGATCTTTCTTCTTTTCCCAAGGGGTTTACTGTCTTTGGTAAACACGGCTGTCACAAACCCGGGATACCCTAGTGATCTTTCTCTGTTTTCGGCCCTCCTTCTTGACATTCAAATTTCCCTTTTCTTCTTTTCACGTCGAGACCACAGACCAATGTCCTTTAAGATGTACATGAATAAATCGTTGTACTATTTCTTATTAACATATTTTGGTTTACCTTTTGTATTGAGTTTATTTAGTTTCTTTTCGTATATTTCTTGAAATACTTTAATTATGTTGCTTTATTTGTTTTCGACTAACACAGTTGGTTTCCCAACCCGCATGTTTGCCGTGTGCGGCGTCCCGTAAGGAGGAAAATGGTGTTCTGGGGATCATTTGCGTTCCCTTTGTCCACGTTTCTTCCGTATGGAGGAGATTGGTGGCCTAGGGATACCTCTGCGTTCCCTTTGGCCCACGCTTCTCTGTAGACGGGTGGCAGGAGTGAGCCCACTCCTGTAAATCGGCTGGTGGTACCTCTCTTCTATTGTCCCCGAAGAGACACTGCTGTAGGGTTACTTCTGCAGATAAAGGGTGGCGGGTTTATCCCTGATCGTCGCCCTGATGCTGTAGCATTATATTCTGGGTGTACTCCAGGTAACCGCCGTGCCTGACTATTGTCAGTTGACCGGCACACTGCCTCCTTTGTTGGACTCCGTGGTGGGTGGAGGCACGCCAGGACGAAGTGGTATTACGCGCTTATGGATCCAAGTCGGCTGTGCCCGGGTAAAGGCCTTGTATTACCCACTTTAACCATAGATCAGATATCAGAACATTCGAGATTTTTACTTGTTTCCCTACCAAATAATGAAATGTCTAAGAAGTCTCCATTTGCTATCCATAAAGCTTTATTAGGAATAGGTGGTGAACCAAAATATATCCATAAAACGATTAAGGTCCGGGGATCTATTTATTGAAACTCAGTCTTCCTTACAAACTAAGTCCTTTCTTCTTGCAAAAACGTTTCTAGATTCTCCAGTAAGCATTAGTCCACATAAAGCTCTTAACTCCTCCAGAGGTGTAATTTCCGAACCTAACTTGTTGAACACTCCTGAATCGGAAATACTTGAAGGTTTCTCTCAACAGGGTGTAATTCAAGTCAGGCGAATAACAATAAAAAAAGATTCAACTATTATTCCTACAAAACATTTAATTATAACCTTCAATAGCCCGAAACTGCCAACAGCAATCAAAGCTGGTTACTTAAACTGCAAAATTCGCGCATACATTCAAAATCCTCTGCGCTGTTTTAAGTGCCAGAGGTTCGGACACTCTCAAACTTCCTGCCGCGGTCAATAGACGTGTTCTAGATGTGCATCCGTTGGGCATTCCTCCACGGATTGTACTCTACAGAAGAAATGCGTTAATTGCTCCCAGTCCCATCCATCAGACTCAAAATTATGCACAAAATGGAAAACAGAAAAAGAAATCCAAACTATTAAAACAAATAGAAATATTTCATATATAGAAGCACGGAAATTAATAGCTCCACAATTGTCCCAAACATACGCACAAGCTGCCAAATCCTCAACTGTATAACCACAACAACCCAAACTGATGACAATATTACAAAAATAGTATGTCCACCTTTAAAACTACTACAACCTTTAACATCTGTTCCGAAAACAACAATGCCTTCTAAAATTCCTACAGTTACCAAATCATCTACATCAACTCAGGCACAACACTTAGCATCCGCTTCTTCTGTCACGGTTACATCATCATCCGAATCTCAACCCCCTATTTCTGTAATAGATACTGCTCCCACCACTTCTAATAATTGATCTATTTTTGCTGCATCTTCCTCATCCACAGCATGCTCTATTCTTCAAACTACTACCACTACATCCGATACCATACCTCCTACATCCCAGGTTGCAAAACTAACTTCAA
The DNA here is from genome assembly GCA_019973955.1 of Trichonephila inaurata madagascariensis. Classification (NCBI taxonomy): domain Eukaryota; kingdom Metazoa; phylum Arthropoda; class Arachnida; order Araneae; family Nephilidae; genus Trichonephila; species Trichonephila inaurata. The sequence goes on along the minus strand of BMAV01003816.1, from coordinate 244,751 downwards.
AACCCCGTAAAAAAACAACAACGTAATCCTAAAAATAAATGTTACACTATAAAACCTGAAATAGACATTAAGATGGCTCCTCATAAACCTAGGAAATCAGCATTGATAGAATACACAACGGATGAGGAAGATATGATCGTATACGACATAGAAGAAGAGATGGAATCAACGAAGAGTACTGACAAAATGAGAGTTGGGAAACGTGAGCAATATTCACACACGTCGACTCCAGCCCGTGTTAAAAAATAATTTAAATTAATTCTTTGCCTTTTTAATTTTATGAAATTTTTTAGAACGAACTGTACAGAATTTTAAAACCAATGTTTACTTTTACATAACTTAACATTTTACTAGTTACCAAGGACCTTTGTTTTTATCAACCTTTTTTAACTGTTTCACACTTTTAATATTTTTAACATGTGTTTGGTGCAGCTTAGCCAATGTTGGCTCTTGCGCCATTAACCCAAACACTGACTCACCCTGTGTCTTCTTGAACCATACGAAAGCGCCTGGATGAAGGACATTTGGGATCGCGGCGCTCATTACTTGGGCTGCCCTTGACGTCTACCCATCGACACCTCCGTTTGGAGTGGTGCCGCGCAGGAGGAAACTTAACTGCAGCGGAATGGAACCAGGTCGTTTTTAGCGACGAATCCAGATTCAATCTCAGCAGTGATGACAATCGTGTTCGTGTGTGAACACCTCAATCCTGCCTTTGCTTTACAGCGACACACCACTCCGTCAGCTGGTGTAATAGTATGGGGTGCCATTGCATACAATACACGGTCACCCCTCAGTGACACCATGACAGCAGAGTGGTATGTCCATGACATCCTGCAAGCACATGTGTTGCCTCTCATGCAACGGCTCCCAGGAGCCATTTTTCAAGAAGACAATGCTCTGCCTCACACGTAAAGGGTGTCACAAGACTGTCTGCGCACTGTTACTACCCTTCCTTGGCTTGCCTGATCCCCAGATTTGTCTCCAATCGAGCATATCTGGGATCATTTGGGATGGCAAGTTGGGCATCCCACGAGTTTTAATGAACTAGAGACAAGGTTACAGAAAATATGGAACGAAATGTCTCAAGACATCATACAGAACTGGCATGCCTCAATAAACGATCGTATTGCATCGCGCATTCGCGCTATATAGACGGGGTTCAACAGGGTATTAAATCCTCCGTTCTTTTGCCTTTTTCTCTGAAATAAAGGATCATTTTTCTTTGATTTTCAAATCATTTACTTATATCAAAGTAGTCATTACGTATGTAAAATTTCTTTTCATTTTGACGACTCCTTCTTGGTGAGCTAATTTTTTTTGTCCATGAGTGTATATATATATATAAAGTTAAAATTCTCTACTAATCACTAAAACTGAAGCAAAAAAACTGAAATTGAAAAATATAAGAGACATGAGGTTTTAGAAAAGATGTATTAGAAATATATAATAAAATGCTGTAGTATTATAAGCATTGCGGACTTAGGACAGCTTTTATATATATATATATATATATATATATATATATATATAAAAATTATATATATGACCATTAATAATATAATAATTTCTAAAAATGTAGCATAATGTTAAATAATAGGTAAGAATAGCAAGGCAGTGTAGGACAAAATAGAGTGGACACAGTAATCATGCAACAGCAAGTCTTTACTTAAAAGTAAAATTGCTTGGTTAAATATAGTTTTAAGGATATATACATTAGTAGACGTATATGGTTAGATATATTGAGCAGTACAGCCATCTATGATTTGAGAAGGGAGATTATTTATTATTGTAGAGTAAACTCTGATTAATTTTGAATATTTGCATTTTATTTATTAATAATAACATCTTATTAATCTGGAAAGAATAATTTAATCGATTTATTTGCAACAAAATAATTTCTAATATAGACATGATAACTATAATAAGACAAAGGTAACTACATAAAAATTTAAATGGATATTTTTGTTCTGAAGAGAAAATATAGGGGGATTCTAAAATGATGGGACAAACTGTGGGGGTGGTAGAGCTCACTAAAACAAACAATTTTTGTATAGGTATATATGGGTGAAAGTGCCTTGTTGTGAGGCACAAATAGAAAAAATAACACATTAACGGAAAAATAAAATGTTCATTAGCAGTATACTTAAAGAATGATTTCGTACTGGAAATGTTAAAACAGTTTTGGAAATTGCATCCATCAACAGTCCAACAGTAAAACTCTCCAAACTTTGTTTGCCTGACATGTAGACGACATGCTACAACCCTTGTACTAGTGCTGGGTTTTTCGTCCATATAGTGCAAGACGACTTCTTCCAGGTATGCTTGTCCTACAGTCCTTGATCTACCTCTTCCAACACTACTGGCGATAAATAAACCATTTCACACAGCTGTCGATGTAATAGCTGAAACATTTTGTGGTTAGGCATGCGTCTACTTTGAAAGTGTTCTTGATGCAACCGTAGTGCTGCTCTGTCGTTACCATTGACAGCACCGTACATTAGATACACGTCTGCCTTCTCGCTATTAGTAAAATTAAACAAAACGACCGAAATTTCAAGCGCAAATGCGGATTTCGGTAGTGCAGCAGACAACTGCCACACTGCTTTGCTACCTTCAACTTGTTACGGGGCTTTATGAGACTTTCTACTAATAATCCCCTTGGGGAATCTTTGGGCCGGCAATCGCGTTATTTCACAGCCATCCCTCTCAAGAAGAAACCATGATATACAGATTAGCTAGTGTAAATATAATTAAAGTTTAATAATCGTGGATTAGAGGGAAAAAGAGCGGAATCACTGAAAGCAGTGCTGATACGGTAAGGATCAGAATTTCACCACCTAACTAAAAGACGGACTTTAACTATTAGAATAAATTAGGGAAATTAGGATTATTAAGATAGCATTGATTAAAGCTAAGCTATTCGGATTTCGTACGCTTATTCACATAGAGCTCTCTTTATTTTATTCCAAAGGCTCCCTTTATAGTTTGCTTGTCTTGGAATATTATCTTTGGTAATAATAAATTGGACTTATCATGGTTAGTCTGGGTCATCCATCTTTACCTCCTACAGATTTAGGTCGATTACATGACGAGGAAGCGTCCCCAGGGGTGAGGCCTTTACAAACTATTGCCAATATTGTCCGGCAGTCTCGCCATAAAGGTCGCCAATCATACATGATGGTTGGTGGATGCAATTTCTAAAACTGTTTTAATGTTTTCTCTACGGAATCACTCATTAAGTATGCTACTAATGAACATTTTATGTTTCCGTTAATGTATTATTTTTCTTTTTTGCCTCCCAAAGCAGCATTTCCACCCATATATTCTTACACAAATATTGTTTGTTTTAATGAGCTCTACCAGACCTCAAAATTTGTTTCATGATTTTAGAATCACCCTGTATACAGAGAGAGAAAATCATTTAGTTTCATATTTAAGTAGTGAAATTTACTGACATTTTAGTTTTACTTAAAAATATTCCTGAAAATAAAAGCAAAAAGACGCGTGCGCAAAGCAATGTTTAAATTGATAATCTACGTTTAAAAGGGATTTTTATTCGTCAAAGCTGTGTAGGTGTAAAATCACAACAGCTAAATGTATGTAACTTTTCGTGCATTAGTTACATATCTCTTATTCACAATATAAAATTCTGAATTACGGCATTATAAAAATAATTCATTATTTTCAAAAACTTTTGAGAGAAAGAAAATAAAATTTTACAATTAATTGCACCACTGGTAAATTTTTCTTAAAGAATTATTAACGTACAATTTAAGAAACTAGAGCTTAAAATGAATAACTTTATCAAAAAATTGACATTTAATTTTTAATTTTTTCTGGAAAAGTTATTAAAAATCCCCACCCCCCATGGTTTTATAATTCAATCTTTAATGTTCACTTGACAAATATGAGTGTCAAGTTTTCAAGTTACAAGTATATGTGTGTGCCCTAACTATTAATTTGAAATTATATTTTACTTAAAATTGTATGATTAGAAGAGAAAGGCAAAAAATATTACTTAAGACATTAAAACAAAATTGTTTAAAAGATTAGAAACAGATAAAAAAAAAAAAGTTTGCTCTAAGTGAGAACAAGAATCCTTTTTTGTGTGTGTGTGTTTATATTAATCAATACTTTATGTAAGAATATCCGCTAATAAATAAGAGAATTCTGGTTTACAAGTTATTTACATTTTATCTTCAAATTGTCTTTCCAAAATCATTTATGATATTTATTAAGAGATAAATTCTTTTGTTTTTAGCAATTTTTGCGAACAATTATTGCATTTTCATTTTCAACTACTTGTTAAATAACAGTTTCGTTGAATTTCTCAATAAAAAGAATTGTTACAACCACACTGTTCTAACACAAAGTGAATGTATTTTATAGAACTCGTTTTATTTCTTGAAAAATACAATTTTCTATCTTTATTTGAGTTGAAAGCTTAAAAAAATCTCTCTGTAATCGAATATAATCTTTCTTACAACCTCTCACTTTTTCCTTGTCCTCGGTATATACTTTAATCATATGTGTGCTGCCAGAAATCAGAAAATCCCGTATATCTTTACGCCCCTCAAGATAAAATATCCTTGAGTGTTTGTCTTGACTTTCTATCTCATATAGATTCAGCAGAGGTTGAGGGGGCGATGGTAGGAATAGAAGAAAAATCAAGAATTCGAATATAAAAAGAGAAAAGGCGACCAAAAAATGAAAGAAAAAGAAAACGAGGTCAGATCAGGCGGGAAAGTCGTTTTGCCATAAAATCGCTCTACAGCTGCTCGTATGAGGAAGGGTGTGTGTTGTAGGGGATTTGTTGGAGAGAAAATAGGCCTAATCTGGTGAGCCTTCCGATTCCATAAAATAAGAATGAAGGAAAGGAGGGGAGGGGAGTGAGTATAGAATTGGAATTAGTAAGGCTACAGATTGAAAAGAGTGAAAGAAAGGCTGAATGAGCCCCTTGCAATATTTTTTTCCTAGAAGGAATTTTTAGAATTTTTTTTTTAATTGACAAAGGTGCGTGGTAATAGACATATATAATAAAAAGAGATTAGCAATAGTATTAAGTTGGCTTTCTAATCTTGAAAAAATTTCAATGGCTATTTGTACTACCACCTGAAATTATATTGACAGATATCGAATTTTCGTGATAAGAAACTAAAATCAAAGAATAAGTGAGCAAATTATTAGGTTTTTCTAGATCCATATTATTTTTTTTTAGAGTAAAATTATCAGGCCCTTATTTCTCTCTATTCATACTGGTGAAGGGGACGAAAAATATATAAGAAACGATTTTTAATGGAAGTATTTATAATAAAGTGTTAGTGCTACATATTTTCAAACGTTATTTTTCAAGTTGTGTTATTTACATGATAAATATTGAAGACTATGGAAGATTGAGATGAAGACAAGAGAATTAAAGAATAAAGAAGCATTTTCATTTTTTCTATGAATAATTCACTGCCTCCGATGTTTGGTTAAAAGTTTATAAAAGTTACATATATATATATATATATATATATATATATATATATATA
>BMAV01003816.1:197185-217971 GCA_019973955.1 Trichonephila inaurata madagascariensis | reverse complement strand
ATGTGAATAAAAACGAACGTGAAAGCTATCATAATTCTGTGTTTTTTAAGTTTTAAACTTTTAAATTTTGTGAGTTTATAGAAAAGTATATATAGAATAATTTAGGCTAAAAAAAATTTTATTTGATTTTTTGACCGATTTTGGTGATTTGAATCGTACTGTGTCCCCTTAAGAATTATAAATACATTCAAATCAAAGAAAGAAAGAAAACATCAGAGCCCATACAGGGTCTGGGCAAACCAGTTAAGGGATTACAAATGAATGTTATACACCATCAAAAAATAGTTTTCAGATACATAGTTGAGAATATTATACTTTAATTGAGTTTGATTAATGATTTCTTGTTACTATTGAAATTTTGGGCTATAGTTTGATTCCACATCTTAAAAAAGCTTTATGAGTCAAAATACTTTTAACTACGCCAATAAATACTAAAAGAAGCTATTATTATACTTTTTGTGCACCTTCACTCTGAAAGACTAAACATTTTTCTTAGTAACATAAAAAGACCAGTAGACCAGGAATATCAGTAATGCATAAAATCTTTTTTTTTAGAAAACTCTTTTCGAATGATTTCCTTAAGAGCATTTCAAATAAATCATAGCTTAAAGGATTTCTTTATGAAAGCAAACTATAAAGGCGTTTGGAGTAATACAGAGATTTTCTGGATTATGGAACCGTTCTAAGACTTCCTTTAACAAAGTCATATTTGCGTTAGAAAAGAGATCATAATGGGATATCACTTCATCATTAGACTCTGACATTTGATTCTTTTCAAGTTACTACAATTAATATGTTTCCAGCTTTTCATATCAGAGATATATCATAGAAATATATACAGACAGTAAGTCATGGTAAAATAATAGATCATTAGTTCTGAAATGTTTTATTGCTATGAAGAAATACTTCAACTAAAAGATAAAGGGATACGAAATAACTGTATGATATAAAACAAGCTGTTTCAAGAAATTGCGAGTTACATATCTCTTATGGGAGAATGTTTCTGGCAGTAGATAACTAACAAAACACCATACACTTAGAAATAAAGTGGTGTGAGATAAAACACGTTCTTTTAAACAATCATAAGAATTCCAAATTCAAGAAGAGTAGGGAAATACCGTACTGCAGTAATATTTTTAAAAGCATACGTTTGAAGATGGTAGTTCCCAATACAAAGCGAATGCATTTTAGAAGCGAATTTAACAAATTTAGCATTAACGTATTACCGAATTTTTAAAGAAATTATTTTTTTTATAAGGTGATCAAAATAACTATAAATTTGATTTGCAAATAGATAGTAGAAAATATTTATAAGTAGAAAATTGTGTTTCTGATTATAATAGCAATTTAGCCTTTAAATGTAATATATTTCAACTGAATTAAAATGTTTTAAGGGGAATTAAATTTTAAAGCTACACACACACAATCTCAATTTAAAATAAATTAGTACATTCATGTTTTATAGATATACCTAAAATAGCTCAATTCCTGAAAACCAAATTCAAAAGTATTTTCTCACATGCACGGTTACAGCACACAGATTTACCATACGATTTATTGCTTGGCTTAAATCCCTGGATAATGCTTTGATGGAGTTTTTGTGTCATATGCGTTCACTAAAAGGTCGAATTTTAAATGTCTTTCTATGGGAGATATGCTAAAGTTTCAGATCTGAATACTTTCAACAAAAAACCTATTACGATGAAAACTTATGTCCTCGGCAATAGTTCATTTTAAAAGCTTTTATGTAGAGTACAACAAGTGGTAGAAACGTGATTTCACACTCTTGGGGAGGATTTCAAAACCGTTTTCGTAAACTCTGAACGACCATCTACAGCAATTTAAAGTTTCAGACTGGGAAATAGAAGTATTAGATTTTCATTCTGAAGAATAGTTTTTTCCTTCTGTTTTTTCAATGCGGAGTAAAATTGATTTAAAAATACAGTCTTAAATATTAATGAATGAGATTTTACGAACACAATTATTGTGTATGTAATTGAATTTAAACTGTTTATTCTGTAAATTAAATTAGGTTGCCAGTTAAAAATATTCAGAATTCGAATTCTAAAAGGATCAACTTTAGTTAGATCTTCATAACATTTAGAGAGAAGAATGTTTATTTATTATTTATTATTAAACATACAAAATAAGTTTTAAGAGTTACTACTAATTTTTTTAAATAACTAAAATTTTTGCTGTTTTTCATATGTATTCAAATTTTTATAGGGATTTCAAAGTATTGTTTCAGTAAAATTTCTGTTCATATCTAATCATAAAGTAAAAAATTTGATGTATAAGCTTTCAACTGTACATTTAGCAAAGAACAAAAAAAAAATTAGTTTTGTTTAATATGATTTTCTTTTCAAGGTAAAGAAAAGTTTGCACCAAATATTTTTTTATTGCGAAATTATAAAATAAATTATATCAAGATAATCAAAACTCCACTGTGATGCTTTGTTTCTTAGTAAAGAATACAGTTTTAAATTTTATAGCCTTAAGGTATCCGACTACTTTCGGAACCGTGATTTTTCAAAAGAGTGTAAATGAATAATATTTATGATATTTAGTGTCACTTAGATTAGAATACATGTAAAAAATTGTTTTAAGGACATTATGACAAAAAAAAAAAATTCAAATACAACATTTTGGCAAAAAATGAACTTCGAATAACCTTTTTTCCAAATGTTCTCCTTTTGTAAAAAATGCTTCTATTGTATTAATATTTTGCCTGTATTCAGCTCAGACCTCTGTACAGAGGCTCAACTAGAATTTTTGAAACGCATAACTTGGAAGTCGGTTTATCCATGTTTTACGAAAACAGAAAGGAGAAATTTTAAGAAAATACGCCGATAATTATTTCAAATGGTTGTAACTCTGAAAATAATGTGAATGTTTCAAAAATCATAGATGAGCCTCTGTACAGAGGTCTGAGCTATGTACAGGCAAAATATTAGTACAATAGAAGCATTTTTTACAAAAGGAGAACATTTGGAAAAAAGGTTATTCTAAGTTAATTTTTTGCCAAAATATTGTATTTAAATTTTTTTTGTCATAATGTCCTTAAAACTATTTTATACATGTAGTCTAATCTAAGTGACACTAAATATCATGAAAATTATACATTTATGCGCTTTTTTAAAATCATGGTTCCGAACGTAGTCGGATACCTTAAAGTATCCGACTACGTTCGGAACCGTGATTTTGCAAAAGAATATAAATGGATAATATTTAGTGTCACTTAGATTAGAAAGCGTATATAAAATTGTTTTAATATTATTACAATAAAAATTATTTAAGTACAACATTTTGACAAAAAATGAACACAGAATGAACAATTTTCAAAGCATTCTCCTTTTATGAAAAATGCTTCTTTTATAATATTTTGCCTGTATATAGCTCAGACCTCTGTACAGAGGTTGAACTAGAATTTTTGAAATATATAACTTAGAAGTGGATTTATCCACATTTTATTACAACAGTGGGGAGAAATTTTAAGAAAAAACCGCTGATCATTATTTCAATTCGTGGTAACTCTAAAACTAAAGTGAATTTTAGTACAGTAAAATACAGTATATTTTATCAAGAAACATCATCACCCACGCTTTTAGAAAAACTCACTTCTTGTGAAAATATTCATTACTTTTCTCCTATTGTTTGATGTCGTTTCTCCTCTTTTAAGAGCTCAGAAAAAATCTCAAGAGAATTTATATTTATGTAAAGTTTTTATTCTCGTTTATAAAGTAGTTTAATCCCGTGTATGCTACTCTCAAGAGAAAGTATAGCGATAGAAGAATCAAATACTTTGCTTACCCTTGGATCAGCTTTCGTAAAAGAGATTAATCTTTCTATGTACTGTGAATAAAAATAACTAATATTGTTATTACTTTAGGGAAAATCCAAAAGAATATTCACGTGCTTTTAGATTTATTCTATGTTGCTAGTTTGTTAATAGCGAAAAAAAATCTTATCATTTTCTCTTTAAAGGGATAAATATATTCTATTCTTTTTGTTTAAATAAATACTTAAAATTCATCTTTTTTTTAATGTGTAAAAGGCAAATAACCATTTAAAAATTGTTCCTATAACGATCATGTTCTCTTTAAAGGGATGAATATATTCTAATCTTTTTCTTTAAATAAATACTTAAAATACATTTTTTTAATGTGTATAAAAAGAAAATAACCATTTAAAAATTGTTCCTGTAACGATAAAAAATTTTTTCTTGATGTAACAAAGATAATTTTTACTAGTTTTTCCTGTCTAAAAAGCAGTTAGTACTTAAATCTACAAGTATTATTCTTCTTAAATAACTGAAATAAATTTTTCAAAGTATAGTTAAATAATACATTTGAGGCAATTTTTCCATTGAAATATATATTTTTCTTTTATTAATTTATAGATGTATCAGCTGAACAACTCATATAATCCACAGCTTCATTAAACTTTTATTTTGTAATTTGGTTCGCGCGAGCTTTTTTACGTATGATATAAATTCGAAGTATTTATTTTCAAAACCTATAAGTTATAACTTAAGGGCCATTTATTCCATTTTAAGATTTAACTTTCTTTCGGACATCATTTCTTTTCATAAGAGTTTAGAAGCTTTGAACAAACTTAAAGCTCCTGTATAATTTGAAAATTGTTTCAAAAATCATAAACTTATATTTTTGATACAAGTCTTTTAATTTTCTTTGAAAATGTATGAATTTTAAACAATTTTTTGAAGAGCCTTGAAAATATTTTGATTAGAAATGCTTAATGCTTAAAGAAAACTTGAAAATCCCGTTAAAAAATTATTACCAGCGAAATAAAAAATATCTGGAAACCAATACAACATTTTCCTTGGAGAAAAAACCCATTATGTGCAAGAATTCAACAGCTATTATTCATAAGTTACTAATCTTGAAAAAGGGAAAGAACGAATTTATAAAATTTTCATTTATTAATCCATTAACTTTTTCTTTAAGAAAAATAAATGAAATATACATATATATGTATATACTTAAATCTTGCGTTCAATTTTTTACATCACAAATGAAGGATTACTTCAGTCTGTGTATAATTGACTGGGAAACTCAAGTATATGCTTAAAATGAATTAGAATTCTGCACGCATTCAAAATCTTTGAGACTCTTCTGATGCTACTACTAATGTTAAGCATTAATTTTAATAACGACCAAGCAGATAAGATTTAAAGAGAATACGAGAGAAGGCTTAACATATTTAGGAGAGTAATTATCTTTTAAAGTTAAGGTATGTTACCTCCTTCCTAGCATCACGTGACACTTACATTAATCTATAGTGAAAAAAAAAGACTCAAAAATGCCTCCTGAAATGAAATCACATTCTTTTAAAATTTGATAATTTAGATTCATCGTACTACGTTTTGGTTTCGTTCGCATTTTTCTTTTGTTCAAAAATTAGCTTTGTATAAATGGGTTGGAGTTATTAAAGAAACTATTTGTTTCTAAAAGAAGGTGTTCAGATATTCATACTTTGCGCAAGGATCTTTAATTATTTGTTGTTAAAGATAACGAAAGAAAAAAAGTAATTTTAAAACTGCAAGGTTTAATTTGACTTAGATCTAAGCTTTCAGCAGTCAGTCGCACAAAATATGACTGATGAATGCTATTCATTTATCGGGAAATCAAACAAAGAATCTTATGAGTTTGTTGATTTTTCTACATTTTTCTCAAAAATAATAAAATACAGATGGCGTTATAAAAATTGAAAATTTTGACCTATTAATGTTTTCTTTGAAATATTTTAAATGAAAGCATAGTTTAAATATAATAACTAACTCTTTCACCTACGTCTTCAATAATGATCTCGCTCGAATACTGTAGAAATTTATATTTTATATTAGCCTTAAAAATCCTGTTTTCAAGTTTTTATCATTGTTTGGTCTTATTTCATAGAGTAATGTTTATAAAAATGAATTGGAGAAAAAAAATTTACAAGGTATAAAATACTATTCGATTTATTTATTTATACTAGATATAGTTTAATCTCATTCGACATATGTTTTCCAAATTTCAGCATATTTTCAACTCAATGAAGTATATTAACTGTTATCTTTTCTGGATGAGAATAGAATTTTTTTCAAATATAATTTTCTATTTTTATTCTATATCGAAGTAATTATTATTATTTTGTAGATGGCATTTTGTATCACACGAATATTTTTCTAAGAATTTTAATTTAATAGAAAAATAAACTTTTTATATTATTACTACATTATATTTACGATGACATCAAAAATCTCGCAGGATAATAAAAAGTCACAAGGTAAAGTACTTAAAAATAAAGTTAAGTCTTACTAACTTAAACTCTCAAAACTTGAAATAATATTTAAGAGTTTCTGCAATATATATGTACATATATTTAAGAATTACACGGGCTCAACTTTTTTTGAAGAGCATGACAATTAATTTGATTTTCCTTGATATTCACTTATGAATGAAATGATTTTTTTTCTATTCTTGAAATGATGAAGTTTTTGTACGTATTGTTCACTCTGAATTTTATCCAAATTTATGTAAAATTTAGGCTAAGTGAAAAACAAACAAAATTTGAAATTTATTAAACAAATTTAAATTCTGAACGAATTTTAAGGAGATAGTTTTTAACATTATAATTAAAATGAGACTTAAAAGTAATGCAATTTTGTAGCTACAAAATCAAAGACTTTCAGAAATCGCATGAATTATGAAATACGATACCAGAAATGCATGTAAAATTCTTGTATAGAACAGCTAAAAAAGAATAAAAAATAATAAATCTCGGATTTTGTAATTACTTAGACCACGATACCCAATGTTTAAGGTTTCTAGTAATATAGTTCGCGATGCTTACGTCATATCCTGTGTTCTCGTTTCATTTCCTGTCAAACTGCTATGCTGATGAATGGGAATACTGCCAGTATAAATAACAATTGAATTTCAAAGGTTTCGCAGGAATTGATTTGTAAGATAGGAGAGTAAGATCCTGACTCAAGTATGTCCTACTTGACTGTGATTCCCAGTCAAAAGATCAAACAAAACAGTTATCGTGTAGTTCTAAAATGACTTTGACACACAAATCCGAAAATAGAAATATCTGAATATTATTATATTTAAATAAGATTGAGATAGAAAAAAAAAAGAAAGTTAATGCAGTATAGGACCCCAATTCATCGGCTCCGAATGTTTTATTCGATAATTTGGGGTTATTCGTAACATCGTGGTTCAAAAAAAATAAAAAAATTTTTTATTTACCTTAAAGAAATTCTATAATAATACCCATAGTTAAAAATAACACACTTTTTATTCATCAACTAAAAATATTTATTAATAAATTATTCCGCACCAGTTAATTGAAAATTTTAAAATTCTGATTTATAGAGATGTCTGGCAATCTTTTTGTTTCCCCACTCGAAAGAGTTCTTTTTCGACTTTATGCAGAGAAGAAAATACAATACTGCGTCCATGACGTCCGGCTGCATGAAGTGTATTTTCACAGTTTCCAAACAATGTAATGGAGTTTCATAATTAATTTTTAATCGGAATTGCTATTCATTGGCACTGACAAATCAACAATTTCCTCAATTTCAGTTTCACTAATAGAAAGTCCATCATCATATGTAACATAACATTTCAAATCATGAATAAATGCCATATTTGAAAAGAAATCCAATTTTTTTCTATTACAAACTAATAAAAATTTTTTTTTTTGCCTAATCAAATAATTCCCTAATTCGGGGTTTATTATTCATTAAATAGGGTTTTTAGCCTTCATTTTAATCGGGGAGAAAAAAATTCATTAAAGCACGAAATTTGTTAAATAGGGGTTTGGTAAATCAGGGTTCAACTGTATATCCTCATTCTACTTTTACTTTCTACGACAGAGAAATAACTTGCATGTTACATTTAAATATCAAAAACAACGTAAAATACTTACCATTGAAAATATGTATAGTGTCGTTATTTTATGTGTTCAATATTTTAGAAATAAAATTACTTATGTTTATGAATACATTTATGCAATACATCAGCGATCCCCACACCCTTTTCCTCTTCTAAAACGCAGGAAAAGAAAGAGCGAAAGTTATCCAGATTTATCACGCTGGTAAAAAATGAACCGTAATAAGGAGCATTATTGAAATGTCATAAATCCTTTTTATGCGTAGGAGCTTTTTATTTGCTATAAATATCAACATTCAATAAACGTACGGGGAGAAATTTTCGGTTGTACAATAATACGATCAGCATTTTATCCAATCATCCAAATACATGACTGATATTCGTTTCTATTTTCTTTAATAGTAACTCTTTTTGTGAATTTTTGACATGATATAGAAACTTACATTATATAAAGATGATTCAATGTTTGAATGGATTTTTGAGTTGGTTGAGCTCATACAAAAATTCTGCCCAAATTCTGCTGTGTTCCTTTCATGAAGTTTTATATAATGGTAATGGATTCCATGCTACATTATCGAATAATTTTGAATAATCCAATCGAAAATGATATCAACAGGAAAAATTTAAAACATTTTCTTAAAAATTTTAAATTAAAAACTACTTTTCTCCGGGTGAATCATTTTGAGTGTAACAATTATATAAATTATTGAGTTAATTGCTTATAATTTTACTAAAGGAAATAATAGCTATTGCTCTAAACTTGATATATTCTATTTATCGTTCCATTATTTCATTACCAAAAAAATGATAAAGAGTGCAACCTGAGGACTAATCTTCCATCAAATCTTTTACTAAGTACTTATGTGTGTGTGTGAAACTCCACTGTTATAAGATATAAGCAATATGAAAGCGCAAATAATATAAACTACTATAACAAGTGTTAAAATACATAAAACACTTAAAAATAAAAAGAAATATAGACGACTTTAAAGTTTTATAAAGAGTAAATTCACACAAAAATAAAAAATTACAATCTGTATCATAATTTTTCACAGAAAATATTGCTCAAATGAAAATAAATACTTTAAAAAATTAAGCACAAGTAGGATTTTTTTTTATAGATTTTATTTTCTAATATATTTTTTAATCATTAAGGTATGAAGTATGGTAATTAAAAATAGAGCTCTAAAGCCTTAAATATCTAACGGAAGATATCTGAACTCCTGGAGAATCCCTTTGACACGTTTAATGTTTATTCAAAGAGAACCGGGATTCCGCCAGTGAATCCTTTTCACATCTTTGCTAGTGAGAGATCCCTAAGGCTGTGTGGAGAGTAAACTTCGCGTGTGTTGGAATTAAATGGATATTACTCAGCTCTCTGAGATACTATCGCGTTCCTATCATCCCTAGGTGCTATTAGGTTGACTGCGCACTTTCGAATCTTTTAAATTATTGTAATTGCTTGCCATCGATTTGATTCTACTCTTTTATTTGAACATTTTTTTTCCTTCTCTATTTTCTTTGTACAAGGAATTACAAATTCTTCTCATTTTGAATTCCCCCTCCCTTTTTTCTTTATAAAGGCCCCTTTTTCTTTAGAAAGAGTTTTAGAGATAGAGATGGAAAATAACACTGCAAATGTAATAAACCATGCTTTGTATAATGAAAGCTTAAAATTTAAATCAGAAGCTAAAATTTTTTAGTGAAGAATGTTGGAAAAAAAAAATAAAAAAAAAAAAAGAGTAATTTTAGATGCATTTTTAAAAAATCACTTTTTTCTCAGTTAAATTTCTTAATTCAATAGTTATTTTTTTATTAGAATTGGTTTCATAATTTAAATCCTTACATTGTTTTTTTTTTGTTAGATCATTGTGATTCTATAATTTATTCAAATATTTTAGATAAATAAGGTATAAATGTAGTTAACAGTGATTTACATATTATAATTTGCCATTAAAATTAGCTACTGTATATTTTACAAAAAAAAATAATAATAAACATTTATTAAAAAATTCACAGTTTTATAATGATAAATTAATTATACTATTATTATTTAAATTATTAAGCATGAAAAAAATTTCCCATTGCCAAATTATTTTATTTAAAATCACCATTTTTTTTTTTTTGGGAATAAGCACATTTACATATATTTTAGGAAATTTATGAGATAGAATTTTAATTTTTAAGAAAATTATTTGATATTTTCATCATTCAAACTAACTAAACATTGAATTGTTTAAAACATTCCGGTGATACGTATAACACTATTGTTTAATTTAATAATATTGATATTTCTATTAATAGTCTTTGCCTTAGAATAAAATAAAATTTGCAAACCATATAACATAAATAATTATTTTTGTAATAATAACTGCATAATTGAAACTTAAGCTCTCGTACCTATTTTATAATATTCTGTGTATGCAACAAGTTATTTCTGAGAATAAACGTTTGTAGAAATATGTCTCTTTCCTGTTAATTTAAGTACAAATAAAAAAAAACCTTTTTGAATTGTTGACTGCCATTTTTCAAATTAGGGGAAAAAAAGTTTTAAACTGTTTTCAGAATTTGTATCTTAAAAAAAACTGAGATTAAAATGAAACAAAATTTTACATATCATATGGGAAAAATAACAATTACGTGTTCAACACTCATGATTCAGTATTATCTTGGAAATGAGTAGGAATTACACTATATATAAATGTTCAAGGAAAAACTCAAAGTACCTTTGTAAATGATCGAATAAATTACTGACTGAAAATCTACTTATAAGCTTCGACTTATTTACAAATTGTGAACAACGCAAGTGAATTTAATACATGCTCACTTTACATTTGATTTTTTTTCTAACGAAGTTATATATTTCTTAAAATAACTATGACTGAATATCTTACAATAATGCCTCACGATAATTTAGAAGAAAAAGGGCACTTGGCTATCTTAAACTTAGGCTGATAACTAAATTTTCAGTTAAAATGAAACCAAACCTAAAAAAATGGGCGTTCGTTGCAGGTTTTCAAGTAGCAAAAATGGGATTCTGGTAATAGAGAATTTTTATTTTTCATAACATTATACCCTTTCCCATCTTTTATTCTAATCAAGAACCTCAAAAAACAAGAAAATAAAAACAAATCAAAACTGAGAGAAATAATATTGTTAATCAGTAATATTAAATTATTTCAATGCTCTAATTACTGTGATACGTACAATGAAAAAATTATTTCATGATTTCAGTATTGCAACTTCCCTCTGATTAAAAATCAGTCAACAGATTTATCACGTGATGCTGTCGTAATCAAATACCAGTTTCCATCCTCTGAGCTTTGTATATTCGCTTTTAATTTCCGTTTTGTTACTGTTTCTCATCTTATCTTATATGTAAGATAAAGGCTTTACCTGAATTTGTGAATAATCCAACGTTTCTTTGTTATTCTCTTCATCAATTTATAAAAATACAGTATTGCAAAGTGGAAACCAAACAATAAAAATTATTTTACTTTCATACTTTTTTTCCATGCTTAAATGCAGCACTAAAATTCTAGAAAAGAAAAATAGTACTTACAAAATAGTTCAGTAAGGATATTTCGCATTTCTTTTTTGTTTAGCCAGAATACACGTTAAATTTAAAAAAAAAAAAAAAATCAGCTCATTCTGTAGTTAAACGGCAAACAAGCAAAAATGTCAAAAATGAAAGGAAATACCCATTTACAACAAATGTTTTAGTAAACATCTATTTTGAATTACCTTAGAGATGCAATTAGTAATGTTTTCATAAAGATACTGTCCCGTGTTTCAGCTATACATAAATATATTAACATTCTTTTCAAACGATGTAGATAGTATACTGTAGCCTAGAGGGGTGTTAATACATACCAAGAATAGAGTTTTAAGAAAATAAAACAAAAGGTATCCGAACAAGTTTGGAGCACTTTATTAAAAAATAGCATACTAAAACATTATACATGCTTTTTAGGAATCAATATACCAATAAATACTAACATTTAACTGTAACAATATTAAAAAAAAATATCCAAACTTTACAAAAATCACAATGATAAGTGAAATTTAAGCAATATTCTTGAAAAACTTCAAAGCAATTAGAGAAAAAGTAATAAACTTATAATAGTAAAAGTATTATTAAAAAAAATTAGATGCATTTATCTAGAGAATGTACTAAAATTTTAATGTTTAATTAAAATTTAAAAATTTAGGGTTGATCGAGTAAATATTTTGTGACCTTCTTTATGAGACCGTTTTTTAAATAACAGGCTATAACTCAAAAAATATGCACGCAATAAGAAATATAAAAGAGCATTCTTTAGAAAATAAAATAAATATCAGGTTCAAAAAGTTTTATAGATATATTTATATAACATTTTGAGTTATTAGACTCCCCGTTGTAAGTTTTGAACAATTTAACTGCCCACTTCTCTGGTAGATTAAATATCCAATATTCCAGTTTTTCTAACTTTATAAAATTGATTGTAACTTTGCATCTAGGTAGCGTAGAGATAAAACAAAGTATGTTGTTTTGTAAAACCAAACGATGGCTCTATTCAATAAAACAATAATAATAATAAAAAAAAAAATGTGTGACTTCACCGAATTTGGTTATTTCAACGTGTTCGGATACCTTAAGAAAAATGTGCAAAAAAAATTTTTTCTTAAAGTTCCCTTTTCATATTATACTAAAATAAATTTAACTTCCTAAAAACAATGTTACTCATCTCATACATTAACACAAAGATAATGAAAACGTTTTTAAAAATAGAGAGAGAGCAAGTTCCATTTAAAATAAACAAAATATATCCAAAATATATAACTAATACAAAAATATAACTATTTAATCCTACAAAACGGTTATTTAATAAACAACTTTTCTTTAACTATAACTAATCGAGACAAGCTAAATAAAGGTAGTATCCTTCAATATGTATACCGTAAATGTATTCCAAGTTTTCGATAGTAAATACGATAAACAAAAAGTTTTTTTCCGGCGAAACAGGCAGAATGAAAAAAAAAAGAAACTCGCATGAAGAGGATGTGATTTTGCGAGGTAGACTGGGAAATAAGATAAAATAAAAAGAAAACTTTTTCTGATCGATAAATACACTGAGTAGCGTTCGGATTACTTCTATCTTACATATAAACAACAAAAAACTACTATTCCAGTAATGAACATATCAGTTTTACCACCAAGATCTTTAATATTATAATAATAAGTATGTGCTATTAACCAAATTATGGTATTAATATTTAAGTGCATTTTTCATGAGGTCAAATAAAAATACTGCATAACATAACATACTCTATGATAATTATGTTGCGATACTATAACCAGTGTAAACACACCAATCCTGTAAAATATAAACGAATAACACTTTAGTTGATGAAATTTTTTTCTGCTATCATAGAGAAGTTTATTTGTATCTTTTAGCGATAAAATTTTATGCTAATAAGTATTTAAATTTGCATATGTTTATGGTCTTTTGAATACACACTGGGCTTAAAATGTAATTCGATGTTAAAATGGCTTTTGAGATCTGTGTTCTTTTTAACTGTTCTAAATATACCATTGCGCATTTTTGATGCTTATTCATTGCCGTAGAATGAGCAAACTAAAAAACTCCTTACTTAAAACTCTGAAACTTTTCTAAAACAAAATAATTTATCTGTTTTAACAGTGTTCTGAAAATAAGTGGTTTAGTGTACGACTATTCTTTATGTATTATATCATATATGTACTATCCTTTCATAGTATAACATATACTTTACAAATCACACATGTTATATTGTTTATATTACATTGTTAAATCTTTTTTAAAATTAACCATGGATGGTTGGTTTGAATTAACTTAATTTTATAACTACAAGGCAACGGACTTCACAATTTCGAACATGTTTTAGGTTGCGAGAATGATACCTTCTTTATGACGAAAACAAAACTTAAGCCCATAATTGAATTTAAATGTCATCTCCAGGAAGCTCACATAATATATGTAAAATCTAATTAAATTCTACAAAATAATTGAAATTGTTATTCATAAAGCGAAAAATCTAGAAATATATTTATTAAATTGTATTTTCTTCTTATAGGCTTAATTATTTATTTGAGATTACTATAGCAATAAAAATGATTTGTCTCAGACGGGAGTACTTTTCAATTTTTTTTTCAATTATTCACACACTTACTATTGAGAATATAATATTTAAAACGGTATTAAGTTCAGATTCAATTAAGAAATGAGTGGGCAAGGAAATTTATTTTATTGTATGGTGAATATGTTTTATCGGTGCTTGTGTAAACTTACTTTTTCACTGATGGTTTTCTTTGTGCTTAAAGTATGTCATTACTGCATCAAAGGTCCACTCTTTATTTGGAGAGATTATTATACTCCTTTTATGTCCACAATAAAAATTATTCTCCCGATTTCCATTAATATCAACGAGAACATCCATTGTATATACTCAGTTAATTAGTTTCTTTTGTCATATATGAGGAGGAATGAGTCCTGAGCTTAGAGAATAATAAGAATTAAAGTAAGTATTGAAATGTATTGGTACACTGAATTTATATTCAAGATAAAAACATTATATTTTTTTGAGATAAGCTCTAAATAATCACGATATATTTAAACGTTTTGAAATGTGTGTATTGTAATGTAAAAGGAAAAAATAAATGCTTCTCTCTCAGATAGCATAAAACGCAATAAAAATGGGTAACTAGTACGAATATAGCGATGTATTTTATTTCATTTGTTAATTAACAATTTAAATTAATTTATATCTCAATAAAAAATAAAAAAAGCCAATTAAGCTGCTATTTTTCACTTCGTAAACATTCAGCTTTAAAACCATGGTAATTTTCTCTCAATGAATTTAAATATTCCATGCAATAAGCTTCTGTGGAGACACAAAAAAACACCCTCTTGAATAAATCTCCTCCTCCCTTTTTTAATCTCATTTTAAATGAAATTTGTAAGCTGCCTTTGTCTTCTGTATCCATTATCTCAATGTGATTCCCCTCTAATACTGCGATAGCATAAAAATATTTTTAATGATGTATTATTACAATACTCTTCGTGCAGTTATTTATGATTGTTTGAAATGAAATGATTTTTGAACTGATTCAACCATTATGCATTCAAATTATGTGAGGGAGTTACGGAGTCATTAAAATACAGTTCATTTTCATTTTTTATGGAGTACAATTAATTGGACGATTCATTAGTAGAACTTTCATTGTTGAGATTAAAAGCCTTAATAAGTAATAGCTTTTAAAATAAGAATAGAAACTTATTAGTTCCACTAATTTAACGATAAATTTTTAAGACATTTAGACGCGCTTTTTCCCTTTATTGTGCTACTACTTATTATACATTTTACGAAGAATGATAATCTATACGATCTTGTAGATGCGGATCAGTATTTGGGGAAATAGATAAATTAGATGCATTAATCATGATATAAAGGCCATAACTGAAACTGAATACATACAATCCAAAAAGATTAGATATAGTTTTATTTCTTTTCAACCTAGAAAGAAATATGACATCACTTTTTAAAAATAATAAGAGGAACAGTGTATTATTTATATTATGTTAAATTTTTCATGTTTGGGGAAAAATTAATAAGTCTCAGCATATTCATTTTAAGTATTACATTGAATGGAGAATTTAATGTATCAAAAATACAACAAAGTAATATAAAGTTATTTACGCAACCATTATTTCAAATATATGTCTCACATTCTGTTTTAATTAACATAATTCACGTACTATCAAATAGATAATTAGTAAGTTTGAAGGCTAATTAAATAATTGCAATTTTTTAATCAAAATGTAAGGTAAACCTGGTGTACATAGTCAGATTTATTGATAATACTTATAAAAAGAAGAAAACTACAAAAGGAACATTGAGAAAGGAATACTACTAATAAATTTAAATGAAGCATTTAGTAAAATATGAAAATAAACTTGATTAGCTTTAAGGAAAAGGAAATAATAATTGAAACTTTGTTGATTTTTGAACCTAATTGTTTTACATAGAAAATTTCAGAAATATCTTTAATATGATATGAATTTTAAATACCTCTACGGCGCTTTAATGAGAAATTTAAACATCTAATGAAATTAATAATTCATATTTTAGACGCATGTGTTCGGGAAGGGAAGAGAAGAATGTAATGAAGTAAAATATTACGAAAAGAAAATTAAATGGTAAGGATTAATTTCAAACTTAAGATACGGTATTTCCTAGTTAAGTTGATTTAATTGAAACTATACTATTTTAAGCAAAATAAATACAACTTTATTCATTAAAAATAAAAATTTTATTCATTTCATTCAGTATTTTAATTATATGTTTACGTTTAATAAAAACTTATATCTGTTAAAGAGTGGCCTACAAAAATATAGCCGATGGAGTAGAGAGCATTTAGTTCAGGTGAAATATACCATAAATCTAAAAATTACTTTTATGTATTCTTTTATTAAAAATTTATATAGTATAGTAATAAGTAAAAGAAATTAAAAAATTCTTTAAGGGGAATTTACTCATTTGAATATATGTGGGTGTAATTACTTTCTTATATAATAAATAAATTTGAATGTTTTAATTATTTCAGTTTATTTTTACTTACTTAATATTATTTATCTTTCACAATGAAGTCTCAACGCAGCTATCTTGAAGACTCTTTACTATCTTCAAGTAGGTTTACTTAGGACGTTTTCCTAATTCAATCTCTCTAGGAGATTACTGACAACTTCACAACCTCCACTTATCGCTCCATTAACATCTAGTAGTGTACTCAAGTAACTCCCTTTTATTTTCTCTTCAGATTTATTTAAATGGTAATGACTAGTTTCACGTATCATGGTTTCTTCACAATGCAAGGTTCTCAAATCAAACAGTGTCATAAAGAAAAAAGAAAACACGCTTGAGAATCCCCAACAAGACAAACTATATAATTTTCCTGAAGATACTTTGCCAATTCATGATACTTTACATAAATACGTACCTCTTGCCCAATATTGTTAGGATTTTAATTAATATTTAGAATGATTTGACTGCATGGGATGGTGTTTCTCTCTAGGAATACATTTTAATGTTGAAACATGTACTATATAAAATCATATATAGCAATATTTTCTTATACGTGATATATTTTTCTTCATTGTTTCCATGCTTCACGTAAAATGAAGATGTTACTTTAAACTTTCATTAAAAATTCTAAGAGATTTATTTGTTTAAAACAAACGAATTATCTAGTTTGCTAGTGACCCCTGTTGCACGCTTGAATTAACTCTACTCACAGTCTGAAGTAATCCCAAACAGTGACGTCATCGTGTGCATATTTTACTTATTTCTTATAATAATGATATTTAAAAATTATTATGTCTTGTTGTGAGTGGTAACAGTTTTGTTTGTGCACAAAAGAATAATAAAGGAAAAGAACCAGAAAATGGCTCTGTTCTTTTAAATGTTTACTTAATTTCTGTTTAATGTTTACTTATTTAATAACCCCTAATCGATATTTTCTGTCAAAATAAGTTGTTACAGTTAACAGAGCCTTTTTAAATGTGGGTGGGATGCTTAACAAAAATATTTTAATGAAGAAAACTTCAAATGTTCTCCAATAAAAAGAACTTAGAAAATTAAAAAGATTGACAGTAACAGGTACAAAACAATTCAATTTTCGACGAAAACAAGAATATTTGAAGAAAACGGTACCTATAAAATGAATCTAAATTGAGAGAAAAAATAACTTCTTTCGAAAAAGGTTATCAGACTAACTCATCTTTTAAGAAGAAAATATCTTTAAACAACACACGTATCAGTTCCAGTAAAGTATACATTCAGCTATGAGATCTGGCAACTATATCAGTTAGAAAAGAAAATCTTTAAAATTTTCTATAAAGATGAAATTTTGAAATAAACCAGAAACAACTGTTCCATTTAATTCTAAATATTATAAAAAAACACATTTTCTCTCTCCTTATTTTTTGTAGTAGAGAATCTTTCAGAACAATTTAATTCTCGATGATAAGGAGAAAGCAAACCAAAATTACTTAAGTGAAAAGTATAAAATTATAAAAATTATTTAAAAATTATATTTTAGGGGAAGAATTTGAGATGCCATTTTTGATTAAGTCAAAACGCTTAGCTCATTAATATCTTCAAAGAACAAAACGTAGTCTACCTACGATATTCAATTCCTAATTTAATTAGGTAAGTAAATTTAATTTGAATGAAAGGCTTGATGTCTTAGACAAATGTTTTATTAATGATTCTTAGGTAATCCTGTATAAATTGTCGCTACATGCAAAAAATCCGATGCTGTTAATTAAAATTTCTGAATAATAATTTAACTAATTTTATAAAACTTATAACATCAATTAATGAATTCTTTTTATTTTTACATTCATGAGATTGAAAAACGCAAAAAGTCATTTTATTTAATGCTTATATATTTCTAAAATGAAAATGCTTATATGTTATTTTTTTTACTACAGGATTATGAATTAATTTTAAATAATTTCTGACAATTCTGAGCTTAAAAATTGACTGGGATTAACTAGCTACCTCTATGTATGAATAAAAATAAAAGATAAAGAATTTATTCAAAAAATAAGTGCATTAAGTGTAAAATTAAAAAAAAAAATATTATATAGCACATGTAATTTTTGAAAAAAATTACCTTATTATTTTTACGAATGAAGATGCCATGACGTGGAAGTTTAAGAATGATAATTTCAAAGATAACATCATTTTCTGATCGTAGTTCAGAACAACATCATGATATATATGTAAACTATTCTATTTATTCGACAATAAATATCAAGCTAAATTTTCTCACTTTTGAATTTATTTGCTGTCCTATATATCACAATTTTAATAAAACACGTAAGATTTTAACATACTTACAAAACGAGTCGCTACATATTATTTTAAAAAGTAAATTTGTAATTAATTCATTTTGAAATTAAATTTACGACTAAACAGGTAATTAGAGCTTTGAGTATTGTAACACATATTTGCTGTGAATAATTGTCGTCCTCCCCCGATTCGGAAAGGTTATAATAGGTTACTTTACGGCAATATTTAATGCAAAGTTATTACAATAAACTGTGAGGAATGAGTTTAGATTGGAAGTTTGTATTAATTAGACGCTTATTATTCAGATGCTCCGGAATATCTCTTGGGGTGAAACTCAAGCTTTTCTCGCTTTGCTGGTAAAGATGGCTCAGGCTTCATTTGATTGATGATAATATATTTAACGTAAGAGGAAACGACAGACCAATTTAAAGTTTCCTGCTTACACTTAGCACCTTTATCTGACTGAACATATATCAAAAGCTCTTAGAATTTATATATAATATTTAATTTCTCTGTTTATTGTTGAAAATATAACTCACGGTTTTTGTTTTGGAGGATTTTGTCCCAGGTAGAAAAATAAAAAATTACTACCTTGGATCACATAATATATATTCAGTTCATTCTATTGAGGGATTTAATTAACAGGTGTTTTTGCGTAAGGTATTATTTTGGTTCATGCTAGAATACTTGTTAAATATGATTCTGATAATTAAGAGTTGTAATCTCCACGAGGGTAAAAGATGCTTTTAATTAAAAGAAACATACGCTGAGTTATAATTTAAATTTAAAGTTTACGAAAAAACACATTTTAATCATAGAAATTTTTTTTCCATCAATGAACAAAAACTAAACTTTTTTGCAAAATTATTGTGAATGAGAGTAATATTGTATCTGTATATATATCTGTATATATATATATGACATAATCATTTTTGGCAAACAAGCCAATTTTATACCTAACATTAATTTTTATCCACAATATCTTAATTTAATACAGACAAATAATAACAACAATGAAGCAAATTTTCTTGACATACATGTCAAATTAAATGATAATGTAATAGTTTCTAATATTTATAATAAAAGAGAAGAATTTAATTTCAATATTATAAAAGTTCCTCATTGGGAGAGTAATGTACATGTTTCTATATTCAGAAATATTGTTATTAATTATATACAACGTAATAAATTTCTGGTGTCAAAAAAATCAGACATTATAAATAACTATAAACATTTTACTAAATATTGCTTAAATCAGAAATACCCAATTAATTTTATTAATAGTTATATGAATAAAGCTATTCAAAATAGTTAGGATTAAAAATTCTGAGATTGATAATAGTTTATTACTATAAACTTAAATATTTCATAGTTATAGTTATCTCCATAATCTAATATAAGATAAAATTACTTATTATTATTTTATTCATATTTACTCTAGTTACTATTAAAGTTATGCTATAATTTGCAACTCTTATTAATTTTTATTTCCATTCTTTTTATACTTTTGTATAGTGCTACATTTTAGCCCTTCACTTGATTTAAATCTGCATTAGGGTCCAGAATCTGGCAATAACTTATTTATTGCACTCAGATTTAGCGCGGGCCTTGCATTTGTAAGTGCAATATTTAGGTAAGTTACCTCTATCTTGTAATGGATTTAGATATTCCTATCCATTATTTTCTATTGGTTTTTGCTCAGTGTTATTTACATAAAGGGGGAAGGTTGGCTGGCCAAAAAAAAAGTTCAACCCCACTTTTATATAAATTATTTTATATATTAGCTGTCCTACGTCAGTAATGTTTATAACACTGCAGCATCCATTTTATAATTTTTAATCTCGATTACTCATATGTCCTTCATTGTGTGATTTTCTTACTGTCTATGTGTTTTTCGAATGTTATTGTTTGGATGTTATCTCTTGTTTATAGAGAATTAGCCTATATATATATATATATATATATATATATATTAAGAAACCTCAAAACTTTTTTTCTAAGCTTTTT
>BMAV01003816.1:175486-197085 GCA_019973955.1 Trichonephila inaurata madagascariensis | reverse complement strand
GATATTCCTATCCATTATTTTCTATTAGTTTTTGCTCAGTGTTATTTTACATAAACGGGGAAGGTTGGCTGGCCAAAAAACATGTTCAACCCCACTTTTGTATAAATTATTTTATATATTAGCTGTCCTAAGTCAGTAATGTTTATAACACTGCAGAATCCATTTTTTAGTTTTTAATCTCGATTACTCATATGTCCTTCATTGTGCAATTTTCCTACTGTATATGTGTTTTTCGAATGTTATTGTTTGGATGTTATCTCTTGTTTGTAGAGAATTAGCCTATATATATATATATATATCAAGAAACCTCAAAACTTTTTTTCCAAGCTTTTTAGAATGTTCTTAGATTTTTCCCCCACAACCAAATAATGTTTTTTGAAAAGGTGTAGCATCACTGTTAGCTCACGAAAAAAAAAATCTTCCTTTCTTTTGAAATTCAAAATTTTTTTTCAAACTTTATGCAATATTTTTATGAGTTTTTCCTATTTTCAGGGCGTGTAACTGAAAATGATACAATATCGTAGTTGTTATGTTAAAAAAAAATCCTCCGCTTTTTTGCTCTGAGAGATATTGATCATTTTATGGAGTTATCTGCATTTTAAAAATGAAAAATAAATGAAGCCAATTTCACTTCAATATAGTGGTTTGGGTGACTCATCCAACTGATTTTTCGATGAGGAGAAAAAGAGAGAGAAGGAAATGATATAAAACCTTTCCGATTCCACCGACGGACAGAGGGCGCTGCTGTCAGTTAGGATCACGTGGGGATGTGCGAGAGCATCTCTTTGCTCTTCTTCATCTTTGCGCATCTGTTCGCTAACTCTCTCCGGCATCCGAGGAAGCAGCACCATTTCTCTTCCAGCTCTTCCTGCATCTCACACTTTGCAATGAGAAGGCAATGCTAGTGGCCCGGGCCTCCGTGTCTATCTTTGATTCGTTAATGATAAACTCTTTCATCATCGTCTTGATTGCTTATACACCAATAATGAAGCAGACTGCTGAATAACAACTTTCGAAAGCTATTGAAAAACTTTTTGCTTCGTAAATTTAAAAGGAGAAAGGACTCCTCTGAAGAACTTGAAAAAGTTCTTCAAAAGTTTAAAACTTTTAGAAACCTTTGTAAATCAAGGGAAATAGTCAACTGAAGAGACATGTAAAAGGACATTCATCTCAATAACTGTATTTCAAATTTTGAATTGAGAACATTTAAAGGAAAAGAAGAATTCTAAAGAAAAGGTAAGATGAATTTTTAACTATATAGAAATTGTATTTTTAATTTTAAAGAGTTTAAACCATGCTATGTTGTTTGTAAAAGTCAATGCTAGAAATTTAATTACACCATTACTTAATTATCTAGTTGTCATAGACTTTATTTTATGGGATAATATATGTTTTTTTATTTATAATATAATTGAATTATAAACATCCTTATTTACAGATGTATGAATTTAGCAAAATTTCTTTTCTCAGATTTTTTATATGTATCTGAAATAGATAAATCATGCGACTTGTAGTTTTTTCTGCCATATAATTATATACTATTTTACATATAACCAGTATAGTATTAAAATGACGCGTGGTCATACTATTAAGTAAAGTTTATAGCATGAATTGTAAACTGCTTAAGAGATTATTTTGCTTTTATTTGTTTTAAGAATTAGCTAATTGTGTTGTTCAATGAAGAAAGAGAAATAAAAAATCTTGAGAAAAGGAATAAGAAAGCAGTCATGAAAAATAAAACATAAAGCTTCATAAAGTTTTATGCTTTTTTAAATACGTCTATATCTATATCTTAGAAATAGATTAAACGATAATATACACTTAAAAATTAAAAGAAGTATTAGAATAGAATTACACTTTTAAGAAGTATTTGTGTGAAATAAATGGAAATAATGAATTACATAAAAATATGAAGCCAGGGGCTTTGTTACGAAGACAAAAATAATTAGACAAAAATAAGTTGAAAATGTGTTTATATCAAGTATATTTACGATACATATGTTCCATGAGTGGGCGTATATCATATATATCAGGACTTTACTCTAAAAATAACTCAGAATATTTTTTTCGTTTTTATGAAAAGTAATCACTTACAGAACATTAAAAAAATATTGAAACAGAAAAATGAAAAAGTATTAATTATGAATAATTGCTTAATTGATAAAAGGAAATGCGTATTTTTTTTTATTTCAACACGCTTATTTTATTTTAAATTTAACTGACTTTTGTCTTACGTGGTATTTGTATAACAGAATAATTTCATTTTCAGCAAGAATTTTATAAAAATAAAAGAAATTTTTCATTGGTGTCACAATTTTTAACAAATATTTTATTTTATGAATCGTTTATAGAAATATATATGTTTATATGGACATATTGAATCACATAAATAAAAATATTAATATGACTTTGGAATAAAAGTAAGATATAACATCAAACCACAAAATAATCAACTGCTGCTTCATTTGCTTCTCAGCAATATGTGGACCAGCTTGTTTCGTTTCAAAGTAAAAGTAAAAGTTATTTGACTTTTTTTCATGCTTCCACGTAGTGGTAATTGTAATTGAGGAATATCCATTAATTTAGAAACAGTTTTTCAAATACTATTGCTTTGAAAATGAATTTCATGTGACATAAAATTAAACAACTTGCTTGCACCTTTTAAACAAGCAATTGAATAAGTTTCACTAGTAATGACAGTTTTCGTAATAGTTGTTCAGTTCGTGCTGCAACGAAAGTTTAAAAATCAACTACTGAGATTTTAATAACTTTATATGATGATCATTCTATTCCTTTAAATGAAACAGTTAACTGTTTTTATTAATATAAAAAGGAACCTAGATTTATGATACAAATTCAACGAAACAATAAAAATTAAAGTTAGGTTTTGTTTTGTATTATAAAATGATAAAATTAATAACAATAAAATAAGAAAGAAGCACAGGAGAGAAATAATAAGTCAGAATTTGGCAAATGAAACAAAACTGTTTGTATTAAAATGTATATGTAAAACTATTTGCTGGAAAGTGAAAATTGGTATTTTTGAAAAAGCATAGTGAAAAATATTTCTTAGATTCTTAAATTAGGT
Source organism: Trichonephila inaurata madagascariensis (assembly GCA_019973955.1). Classification (NCBI taxonomy): domain Eukaryota; kingdom Metazoa; phylum Arthropoda; class Arachnida; order Araneae; family Nephilidae; genus Trichonephila; species Trichonephila inaurata. The sequence goes on along the minus strand of BMAV01003816.1, from coordinate 193,997 downwards.
TATTTCTTGGTTCAAAAGTTTTTTGAGAAATGTTTCAGGACTTAAAGAAATTCAGAAATTTTTTTTTCGTTAAATTTAGGTTTCAATAACTTATTTTAATAAATATCATGGCTTTCTTTATGGTGTCACAATTTTATGAAGTTAAAAACCAATTTAAAATTAAAATTAAAGCATTTCTTGAAGATTCAAATATTTATGTACACCTTCCTTCATCAGAAATAGGAAAAATAGTATATGTCTCGAATAAAAGTACGAAAGTTAATTACAAGTTTTTATCATTAAAATCTCAATATATTCTTATTGATATAATATCTTAGAATACAAATTTGATAAAGAAAATACGATAGTTGTATCATGCTTTCATTTAAACATCATTTTTAGAAATCTAGAAAATAAAATATGTATTGGAAGTTTTGAATACATTTATATATGTATATATGAACGGATGAATGTGTATATAGCTCTGAACAATCGTTGGTGCCCCTGAAATATGTTTTTTATAAAATTTGTTTCATTCAAAAGCTATAGAAACATAAATGACAATTACAATATTGAAACTATTGAAAAATTTTCAAAAACTATATTTTTATAAGCTATATTTATATAAGCTATATTTTTAGTATAATTAACATTAGTTTCTTACATTTTTCAATTTGGCAACATTAGAGTTGTATATTTATAATAAACAAAACTATATATTTATTCAGTCTCAGTATCTTAAAACAAGTTAAAATTTTTTCAGATTTCTAAATTTTATTTAAGTTACAATTTAAGGAAATTTAATTTATTTTTCTGTCTAATTTCAAAGAAGCTCTGAATAAATTCATGCATATCGTTTTGCCATTTTCTTGTACAAGTAATTTTCACACAGAGTTTTCATATTCAATCCGTAGTATCCCTTAGATGCGATGCGTATATTTTACTTTAAATTTTTAATATTTAGAAATATTTTATTATTATTTATTTAAAAACTTTTCAAAAACCCTCTTAAGTAATAACTTTTTGATGTAAATTCAGTAAAGGGAACAACAATGAAGGAAAAAATAGCAAATAAATAATATAAATACATATAAACACGCACAATAAATAAATAAAATAAAAATCTAATTTTTATAAAAAAAAAAACAACTCGACTCCATTTTTTGAATTCTACTCAAACTATTCTTCATTTCAAACATACCGATTTTGATCTGCATTTTAAACTCAGTTTTCCGAATATAATTAGCCTCTAGCAGAAAAGCGCACTTTATCGAATAAGTATCATAGTTTTAAAACAAATAAATAACAACTACTTAAAAGCCTTCATTTCCTAGGTTCCTGTATTAGGAATGTTAATATCTCCTATTCTAAGATTATTTGAACTGCCATGATCTCCAATCGAAATTGCTCATTATTTTCAGAGAACGTTTATGGGAGCATTAATGTCGAGTACGTATCATCCCCCCTTAACGGATGATATGATTTAACATTTGAGATTAATAATTTGGACGTTGAACGAACGAAACCAGTATTTAGCCACACTTCACCGATCAATAGCGGTGCTGCATGTAACATTAGTTACCAAAGTCGTAGGTGTTGAACGGTAAGCAAATTACGTCATGATACGTGTGTAGTCAAATCCCACTAATTTGTTATCCCGAGGGGATTCAAATGCTAATGTTTCGCAAAATTTTAATCAAAAGCTACTCCCCTTCGTAAATTATTTATCACTAAGCGTTATTTATTATGATGTATCACTTTAGACTCGGATGCTATCCCCTGACGTTTTCCCCAAGAAAGGGAAATGATCATTTGAAAAATCGAGGAGTTAAATTTATGAGTAATTTAAAATTTTTCATACCTGCATATTGATTGCTTTTAAAGATTCAGATGAATCTTTATTATTGCCTGTAATAACTCGAAAGTATTTTAACGAAGAATGAGAAGATGTGAAAAGTACATATAGGAAATGATATGTATTGTCCGATGTACTAAATCTTCTCATTATTACATTGCATAACGAAGAAGGGAAAACTCCTTGTGATAATTTGTTATTTTATAGGAAATACAATTATATTTATACTTAGCTCACAAATAAAGAAGTTAAACTTTAATCATAAATAATTAGATACATATTTTTTTAAAAAAAGTTTAAGCGAAATAAGATTAAAAATTTTTAAAACTTAATCGAGTGACAGAAAACGAGATTTTTTTAAAAAATTGAATGACGTATAATAAGTTTAAATGCTTTTCTAAATTTAATCACAATTAGAAAGTCGAACAGATTTTTCCTTTAAATTTATCCTATTAGTTTTCCTTTTAAGCTTAAACATACAACATAGAATTTCGAGTAGTTTTTTTCCATCTTCTCAATCATAATGACATGTAAGCAGAAATATATATAAATCTCTAATCAAACTCTAATTTGTTGAGATTAGCATAAGTTTATATTTTTGTAAGGATTTATTTGATTACATCATGAAAAAAACAAGATGTATTAAGTTACAGACCAAGCGAAGTTTTGAAAGTTTGATCATGATGAATTTCTTCAGTAAACAAACATGTCGGATTTAATCTCAATTTCATTTGATGTTAAAAGGAAGAACTCTTAATTAGTTTGCCGTATGTTACTTGCTTAGTTTGTCATATATTACTGACAATCTGGTGTCAAAAACTACGAATGATCTTATACATATATTTGACTCGAAATCCTTAGTTGATTCATGTAAAATTTGAAAAAAAAATATGATTATAATGATGCTTTGTATAAAAAAAATTATAAAAACTTATTTTATACCATTGTGTTTTTTTAAATTTTACATTTTTGCAAAATTTTTCAACAGAATAATTTTTATGGTAATTTTTGTAATGAAGCATGATATTTTTAATTCTTATCATGAAGAAATTTATAGAATTAATAGTATTTTATTTATATTCCTAACTTCAATTTAATTATGTTCTTACTAAAAAATATGTTAATGTTAGATATGTTTAAACTATACTATAGGCAAAAGATTTATCATACATATTTTTATGATTAACAATAATTTCTTTTTAGTTACGTCCAATACTTTTAGTAGATTAAAAGGATATATTGCGTATGTGTGTACTGTTATATATTATCTAAGACATGTTTTTGAAATTTTACTTCTCTTTGTGTACTTTTAAATTAATGTAGTTCGATACGTCAGCAAAATAAATTTAATAATTTTGACTGCCCATTTACAATTAGATCAAGAAACAAACCTATAAATCCTCTAATGAACATTGCAAAAAACTTTGAAACGAAATTCCATTTTTAAGCTCTAATTATTTTTAAAATTCATTAATGAAGTTTATCATAAAAATAATGATTGACAGTTAGAAATTGTTGAAAAGGAAGAAAAATTCATAAAAAGATAAAATATAGCTAAATCAACCAATCAATTTGTTCAATATAAATAATTCTAAATATATAGTCTTAATTGCTGAAAATAAATTTCTGAAAATAAATTACAAATACACTTACCTTTACTCATTTAACAAACAGCTGTTTTTGTTCAATGAATTGCAGAAATTACTACATGGTTCAGATAAAAGATATTTTTATCATATTTTCGAAATCCAAGTACATATATAAAAATGAAATACTATGCTAAGCTCTTATCAGCTAAAACAAATGAAAATCTTCGAAGGTCTTTATGCTAGAGACCGGATATTACGCCCAGGAGTAAGCTCAAGGTAAGACAAGTCGAAGGGAATGAGGAAGTGAAAGCAGCTTCATCTGGGAAGACGAAATGGACGTTAATGACTAAGGTATTCCTCTTCTGCACAGAGCAAATTCCTCTAAGATCGAGACCCTCCATCGATAAGTCGTCTAGTCACTTTGCCAAATTATCGTTGAAGTATTACGACAGGAATGCAGCTGAGACCGGGATCAAGATGATTCTATTTACCCTGGGCTTAGTCAAGTTGCCGGACAATTCACCTATGCATTATAAATTTGTGTGATTCGATTTGTTGAAGGGACGTCTATCAACTATCTTTGACTGTCCAAAAGATGTTAATGTACATACTTTGGAAAGTATGTCTAGAATTGTTCTGTGTTAAATTTCTCTTTAGTAATTGTGTCTTCGGATAATGGGAAAATTAACCAAATTAAGCATTCAAAAGGGTGAATATATTATATGAAATATGATTGAGGTGAGAGTTTTAATTTTTATTAAAATCAAATATCAACTGTGCTTATTTTCTGTATAATTTCATATTTTGCTGTAGAAAGCTTATGTAGCTCATTCACATGAGTATATTATAATTAGGAAATTCATTATATAAAGAGTTTAATAAGGTGTTAATATACTAAATGTTGACAAAATTAAAAGAGTTTAATAAGGTGTTAATATACTAAATGTTGACAAAATTAACCATAATTAGTAAAAAAATTATATTCTTATTCAGAATAACGTACATTTGTGAATGTATTGCTTGGAAATGTATAGTAAAAACAATCAGTTTTTAAATTTTAAATTTGACAGATTATGTAATAAAAGAATGCTGATTTTATATGTATCTTCAGGAATTCCGATTAATCTTCGTTACACGGAAGTAAAATTAATTTTGTAGTTATACAAGGTCATAATGATTTTTTTAAAAGAAAAAATATTAAAATGATGAAGTTAAACAAATTCTAATGAAACTGAAATAAATAAAAAAAAAATTTATTTGAATTTTTGTAGCTATATTATAATTTGTTTTAAATTAATACTATATAATTTTTTATTAAGATATTAAGTTGTATTTTTGTTTTCCTTATGCTACAACAAATATAAGAAAATTAATATCCTTACGCATTACAATAGGTCAGAAAAACTGTTTTAATGTAAAGTTTCAATATAAGTTATTTTGTGCATGAATAATTCTCTCTATTAAACAATTCTGAAAAATGAAGTAGCCTGCATAAAATGTCTGACGCACATTAAAAGGTTGAGCATTGAATTGACAATACATTAAAATGTTTCGAAACCTTAGAACATACAGATGCTCTCCAAAATATTCTATAGAAGTAGTAAATTGAACCTATAGGACTTTAATGCTTCAATTACGTAATTAAAATGCATTTGCGAGAATGTGTTCCTTCCAAAATTAGATTTGTTCCCTTATAAAAGTATTTCTCTTCTGTTAATTTCCTTTATGTGTCAAAGAAAGATAAAACTTATTCTCTTGCAAAGAAAATAACCAACCGAAAAGAAACAAATGATCTTATAACCTTTGCCTCACTTGTATCAACTTGCTTAAATCAGGCAGGGAGCAATCTAATGTAAGAGAACGAAAGAAAGTGCATTTGAAAGAGCCTCTTTGTAAACGGAGGGGATTTTTATTTATTCCTTCCACTATATAGATATTTTTTTCCCTTTAGACAGAGTATTCATTGGATTGAAAAGATTTTTCTCTAATCGCAGTATGCTGATTTTTGTGTGGTGAGGAGTATTTCTTCTTGGAAATATTTGACAGTGAAAGAGAAAGGATATTTCTTTTAACAAATGTTGAATGGATTCGTTTATTTTTTTAAGGATTGATAATTTACCAGTTCTTAAAAATAGGGGAAAAGTGGGCACAGTCTTCATCAGGTGTCGCTAGATTTTCATAGTATCTAGTAAATGGAAATTGAGCAAATTATTGTTTTATATGATAGAGAAGAACAAGAAGAAGGAAAAAAAGAAAGATTTCAAAATAAGTAAAGTCATTTAATATTCTTGATATTTTTTGCGAAACTTTAATAATTGGTGTTCACTTCAAAATTTTATATGAATTCGTAACAGTTAATATATATATATATATATAAGGAATTAAAGTTGTAGTTGTACTTGAGAGTCAAGTATAAAAACTCACTTATACTTACCCTCTTAAGGAAAGTATGACGAACACTCAATTTAATTTTAGTGTAAGATTTGTAGTGACTGTACATGCCATGCATAAGTTTAATTATTTAACCTTTTGTTGGAAATTGTTTAAGATATCCGAAAACGTCCGGAGAATTTAAAAAAGAAAAAAAAACCCATCACACTAAGACATTATAAATGCTTTTTTTTAAGAATAAATACTAATATTTAACAACCAATATTTGAAAAAAAATTATCGAAATTTTATAAAATTCCGAATTATAAGTGAAATTTTACCAATGTTTTTGAAAAACTTTAAAGCAAATAGAGAGAAAAAGTAATAAACTTATATCAGTAAAAGTATTACCAAAAAAAAAAACAAATTAGATACATTTATCTAATGAATGTAATAAAATTTTAACTTTTTTTTTAAATTAAAAATTTTTAGAGCTGATTGAGTAAATATTGTAAGACATATGACATTCTTTATGAGACCATTATTTAAATAACAAGTCATAACACAAAAAATATACATGCAATAAGAAATACTTTAGTACATTCTCAAACAAATAATAAAAATATCAGGTTCAAAAAATTTTATAGAAATATATTCGTAATATTTTGAGGTATCAGACTCAACATGATAGATTTTGAGCAATTTAAATGCCCACTCCTGGTAGATTTTAAGACCCATTTTCCGGTTTTTCTAATTTCATAAAATTTTTTGTAACTGGGCCTCTAGGTAACGCAGAAACAAAACAAAGTATGTTTTGTAAAGCCATAAGATAGCTCTATTCAATAAAATAAAAAACAAAAAATAAGTGTTCTGACCGCATTTGGTGAATTCAGATACTGTAGTAAATCAATTAAGGTATTTTGATAATTTTTGTTAAGCGTGTATACAGTTATATGCCGAATTCAATAACGTTATTTTTATTCTTACTTTTTTCCACCCAAAACGTTCCCTTTTTAGTTATATTGTTAAAAAACACAAAAATGTTACGAATTAGTACGCGTTTTTTCTAGAATAAACCCAGATTTTAAATTAATTCTAATTCTGATGCAAATTACTTCTAATTCTTGATGAATTTCGAACAACATTTTTTATAAAACGTTATTATAGGTATATATAACATTCAGAATTCATATATTTTCATATTTTTTTCATGTTCATATATTTTTCAGTTTCTTTGTAAAATATTTGGAATCCCGTTGTCTTCTTTTTTCAAGGAAAGACAATTTATAACATCGGCAGTTTGAGATTTATATATTTTTAGATAAAACTTAATTTCATTGTTTAAGGGGACACAGTACGATTCAAATGACAAAAATTGGTCAAAAAATCAAATATAATTTTTATAGCCTAAATTATTCTTTATATACTTTTCTATAACCTCACAAAATTTGAAAACTCTAAAATTAAAAAACGCAGAATTATGATAGCTTTTACGATCGTTTTTATTCACATCTCTATGACAAATCAAAACTTTTAACTTACTTATCTCAGAAGGATAAAATAACTGATTTGTCTTCATTTAAAATGCTAAAGTTTTTTTTTTATTGTGCCTAATGTTTTGAATTTTTTTTATCTATTGCTAATAATACATGTAACAAAAGTTGGTATGCATTTTTGAATCAAAGCAATACTTATTTTTTTAAAAATATTTGAATTTATACATTTTTTAAGGAATTTTCAATAAGCATTCATAGAAAGAAGTATTGTACGGATACCAATCATGTTATCGCAAAACCCATACCAACTTTTGTGATACATAGTTTGGCATACATGTAAATCAAATTTCATAAATGTAAGTCATTTTTTGTAGGAGGAGTAGCATTTTAAAATAACTTCACAAATCTTTTTTCCTTAAAAATTAAATGGCTAGCTTTTTATGAAATTTTGGGCACAAAATCTGTTTTACACAGTATACACACATAGGAGGCAACAAAAAAATTTTGAAAATCTTTAAATTAAAAATATTTGCGTAAATCGTACCATGTCCCCTTAAATCCATATCCTCTGAAGAATAAACATTAATTTTAACGCATTTACTATTTAATACATTTTTCTAGAAATCTCAACGCAATTTTAGGATATACCTTTTCCCGTTACATTTATTAAGAAATACCTAAAACTCCAATTTCCTAAATGAAACAGTAGAGATTATAACACCTGAAATTTATACCTCACTCGAGGCATTACGTGCATATAGTTAACTTATCAGAGAAGTTGATATCAATTTTAGGCTTATGATCTCGAGATAATATCGAGTTATCGGTGATAGAGTATAAGAGTGCTTGAACGCTTGTGCAGCGTATCATTGAAACATTTGTAGGGTGCTAATTAGGGAAGGGAAACAACACGATTTTCGAGAATGTTAGGTTGTGAGATTAAGCGTGTCAAGACGCTCTTTGTTCAAATCTTAATGAAGTATGGGAGAATCTTCTCGAAATGCAATAAGCACTAATTTAGAGACGTTATCTCCATCTTCGACAATCCTATTGTCATTAATTTGATTTGAATGCAGCTTCGTTGTCACCCTACGTAGGGCTTTGAAAATATTTGTATTGGACTACCAGAGAGTTAGGTACGCATTTCTAATTAAGAGATCAAAGGAACTCGCAGATCTCAAGCTTTGAAATTATATTGGACGGTAAAATGTTATCTGTGACTAGAATAGAAATCTTTCGCTTCAGATTCATTAGAAGCAAGGGTAGTCAATGCAAACTTCGACTACTGTTAGCTGATAAACAATACTGAGTTCGTGAATGTTTATTAGAAGTCTTTTGTGTCAAACTTCAAAATTAAATTGAGATATTGCTTTGGAGATTTGTTTGAGATGTGAACAAACATCGAACGCCTTAAGCAGAATCAAAAATTGGTGACAAGTAAATATGTTTCAAGCTTTATTGATGAACTTAAATAAGACAGAAGCAAATGAGGACTGTTCTGTGAAGGATTAAACTAGATGTTAAGAGTTATATATTTTTCTTTTTCAAAATGAAATAAATTAAGTACGGAAGAAGATTAAAGATAATATTAAACTGTTTAATATACATACATATAGAAATCATAATCTCTTTTTAGTCTTCTTCGTTGGAATTATTTGAATGCTTTATTATTATATAGCTTTCATATTTAAGGGCAATAAGAGAAAATTCATGAATCTCTATCATAGTTAACCTCTCTCTTTATATATATGAGGGAATTTTATTCACTCTCTAAGAAAAAATAAAGTATTTGTACCAATATGAATCCCTACAAATGAAACAATTATTAAATAAAAGTATCATTTTAAGATATGAGTAAAATACTATGGGAAAACACCTGGGAATGAGTGACACGTCTACACGCACAATTTGAAGGCAATATGAAAATTTATCACCAAAGGAAATTTAAAAAAAAAATAAAATATATCAATAATTGTGCTAAAATAGGCTAAAATTTTACCGATAGCACTCAGTCTTTACAAAAATCAGTTCAGTCTAAAGCGAGGAACAGTGAAATTGCTAACTATATAGTTAAGGTATCCAAACACGTTGAAATGGATCAAATTCGTTCACAAAAACACAAAAGTCGTGGATCAAAACACACTTTTGTTTTTTATTTTATTGAATAGAACTATCTTTAGGCTTTACAAAAGATGCTTTGTTTTATTTCTGCTACCTAAATTACCTAGAGGCCAAGTTACAATTAATTTGATAAAATTAGCAAAAAACTGGAAGTGGGCCTTTAATCTACCCGAAATGGGCATTTAAGTTGTGCAGAATATATAATGCAGAGCCTGATAACTCAAAATATTATGAATGTATTTCTATGAAACTTTTTGCACCTGATATTTATACTATTTTCTAGAGAATGTGCTAAAGTATTTCTTATTGTATAAATATTTTTTGAGCTATGGCCTATTGTTTAAATAATGGTCTCTTGAAGAATGTCACATTTCTTATAATATTTACTCTCGATCAGCTCTAAAATTTTAAATTTTTAATAAAGCATTAAAATTTTATTACATTCTATAGATAAATGTATCTAATTTGTTTTAGTAATACTTTTACTGATATAAGTTTATTACTTTTTCTTCTAATTGCTTTGAAGTTTTTCAAAAATATTGCTGAAATTTCACTTAAATTGTGATTTTTGTAAAGTTAAGATACTTTTTTAAAAATATTGTTCTCGTAAAATATTAATTAGTATTTAGTGGTATTGTGATTCCTAAAAAGCAATTATAATGTATTAGTATGTTATTTTTTTTTTAAAAAAAATGTACTCCGAACGTGTTTGGATACCTTAAACTGTTTTTGTGTTCTTATTTAATTTAAAAATAACTATAGAAATTTATTGAAAATTTATGTTTAAGTCTAGATTCTTGTAAAACCTGTTCCTATGAATTATAGGGGCTGTTGAAGTTAATATTCAACCAGTTCTTGTAGGGTGTGATGTGGAAGCTAGAAGAGATAGTATATAATTATAGGTTTTGTCGTTTTTTGAATGTGACTTAAAATTACGAACATTGTCTCAAGCAGCATTTATAGATTATTAAAGTTACATTCATTCCCAATTGACAAAATTGTTAGAAAAATAACTATGGGATAAATTCTTTCTTTAACTATAACTGAATAAAAATTGCAATGAAAGACTAAGTGAAAATCTTTTCAGCCATTTTTTCCCTATAAAGCCATTTTTAGATTAAATAACAGGATAAATATAACTTATTATAAGCAATAATCGCTATGTAAGATAAGATACTGATATACAAATTTAAGTCGCTTACTCTATGATCATCGGATAAATCTTATAGAATATCATTTTTTTTAAATCCTATGTCCGTCTCCGACCTTTCGGTCATAAGTCAACGTGCAGTTCAATGCAATGTAGAACGATAAAAAGAAAGCATCAAAGACACAGTTAATAACGTCTAGAATATCAAGTTGAAGATATATTCTATTTCTTGCATTATTTTTTAATTTATAATTAAGTTTTTAATATGAATCCCACATTTATGGAGCCTATATTTTTTTGGCAATTGAACTTTAATTTCTATAGGAAAAAAGTTTACCTTTATTTTATCTTTCTCTGCAAAACTAACATTGACAGTTATTAAGAATGTATTTTTACATGTTGTCATATAGTAAGCTATTTGTACGGTTTTTCGTATCACCATCACTCAGTGTTGAATAATATTTGAAAAGTACCTTTAAATGCATTGTAATGATATTAAAACCATTGTTTGAATTCCTTCAAACATTGTTTCTAACAATTGGAATAAAAGTATTAATAATTGAATCAGGCGATTATTCAAAAGTAAACGAAACGAGTCTTTGATGCTTCCTGATTCATTACTTATTCTGCGATCTCTGAAAATTAGTAGTATCTTCTGAATGATTCCATCTGGGTGTTATCTCAAAAATCGAATCCATCCCACGTCAGACCACCATCCCCAAGCTTTCCCATTTAACTGATGGTTAGCAGTGATTTAATTTTCGGGATATAGAACAAGTTCCTCCACTGACTGTAATTTAGCATTCAATCAATGGGATTGGGGCGATTGGTAGGGTAATAGATTATGTGTGTATGTGTGTGTGTGAAATCAAGCAATCCGGAAGACCAAAGAAAGAAGTGGACTTAATTGGATATTTTCGGGAAAGGAGTCTCAACTCTTTATTCCGAAAATACTATTGATCATGTGGACGAGGCTACTACTGACGCATATAAGGAAACTGTTTTGCGTTACTTGAGGAATGAACTTTATTTCCCAAAGGGCAACTACGCTTTTTTCCCTTTCATGGCAATTTATCTGACATGCAAATGTGATATGTTGTGGAACCGTTTATCTTCTATGAGATCTAAGCAAGTGATGTTTCATTCTATGAAGGATTTTTTTTCCTTCTCTCCTTTTATGGCTTTAAGAAGTACATTTATCTAGTTCCGTAAAGTATCTTTTTCTGAAGCAAAAGTTCATTTACTTTTCAGGGTTGTAAAGTTTTCGAATAAATGATGTGAAATTGTCTTCTTGACCTTTCGATTTTTAGAAAAATATTAAGTATTTGATTGATTCGGTGCAACGTCTCTAACCAATTAAACGGTCAATTTTTTTTAATACAAAATGTTCCAAAAAAGGCTCAATTTTTATTGCATATAATTAAGAATAATACTTAACAGAATGCGAAATTGGAAAAATTTTATTTTAATTTTCAATTTTGAAGTTTTCACTCTATTTTTTTTTTTATAATTGTGGAACACAAAAAATCCTAAATGTTTGCTTTATAAGTGCCTTCTGCTTGCTATGAAGAAGGTTTCATAGATCCAAAAGAATTTCTCTCTTACATACCAAAAAAAAAATAATGTTCATACCTTTCTTTCAAACGGTTGAAGATTTTGTGCGTGTGTGCATATATATATGCACACACAATTTGAAGCACATGATGTAATAAATACTAAGTTATACATTGTAATTGGGACAGACATAATATAAACTTTTTTAGATTATCTTTCCATTTTCATTTTCTTCTCAAGAAATAAATTGTACACTTCCTTTCTTATCTCTGTTCTTTATCGAATGTTTTCAAGAATCTAAATTCCTACTTTCAGTGAAAAATTCTCGCCTTCACCCCAATGAAAATCCCGGAAGCGAAGTATTTCAGAAAAGTGGACAAACTGCTTCTCTTAAGTATACTATCGCTAATAATCTCACTATAAGAATTAAATTTGTGTGCAAATCAATGATAGAAAGAAGAAAATATCAATGCCCGTACAGTGAATGGACAAACCGGTTGCGGCCAGCTTTCCGTAGCCCGCACGGTGTACGGGCAAACCAGTTCAGCGGTTAAAATTTCTGCGCAGTCAAAAACCGACTTATTACATAAAAATGTGTCGAGTGTTTAAAATAATGATAATTCAACTCACTGGAGTTGAAAAAGTAAGCTGCTTTATTGTCGAATAAATTTGCTTCATGATATTTTTATTTCCAATATCCTCCTTTGAAATATTTCCATTGATTCTGGAACTTTTCCAACCATTTTAACTCGATTCTACCCCTTAAATTTCGCGTTAAGTATGCAATCTAAAAATGATTCTTCAGATGTTACTGATGCATTTGCAAATATATTTTCGTTAAAGATTCAATTGATTAAAAAGCACCTAAATCAAAGCCTATCTGTTTATATCTGTTAATTTTTTATATTGATATCAAAAGTATGCAGAGAAGAATAAATTATGATAAATCTTTGTATAACATGAAGCTATAAGGTTCATTCAGTAGTTTGATTCTTGTACATAATTATTGTCTTTTCTCTCTCATTTCAGAGTTCAATTAATTTTAAAAGGACAATAATTTTGAACCAATAATTAAGTAGAGAAATTTTATTTTTTCCCCAAAGAAGATTTATCATTTCTTAAAGATAAATCAGTTGCTAAAGTTACAATTTTAAATGAAATAAAAACGAAGTTTATTTTTTTCAAGAACAAATATTCTTAACCAAAAAAAGGATTTTTTTTATTCATCAATCTTTTCAAAGCATATAAAGTTGCTTTTATATAGGAGCACTTTATATTTAATCTTAAATTATTTATTTATTTGCACCATTTTGTTCAATAAACTTAATTCAGACAAGGATATAAAATCATTATTCAAATCTGTGAGATTAATAAATTCATTGAAATATATAAAATGCATTCATTATATACAGTTTTTGCTACCTTTATGGCCTAAGGGGCATGACCGCGAATTCGTGTGGCCGGAGTGAGTGAATATTAACGTCACAGTGTTCAGCTACTCCAGGGCCTATGGCGACGGACCGAGAAATTTTGAACCATGGTCAAGCGAATAGGACGACACCTGAGCTCGTACTCCCCTCTCCTAACTATTACACCAACGGGAGAACATTTGAGCTTTCGACAGATTTAACGTGCATAGCTCCCCTACTCAGCGGTACTAGGTTCGGACTCAAGATACGCCTGACACGAGTCCGATACCTTGACCACTAGGCTACCACGGCCTTCGTGAACGGCGTTGTTCTTGTTGAATAGTAGGTTCTAAGTTCTGATACCACTATAGATCCGCAATGTTGAGTGGCTGATATACATTAAATCTGTCAAAGTTCAAAGCCCTTACATTAGTGTGGAATAAAAGTTTAGAGAACAGGGTGCTAATTCAGTCGTTATAGTTACTTTTAAGCGTGCTTTTTAAAATTACTCTGTCCATTACCTGCTGTATATCTCTAACGTAGCTTAAAAACACGGCATTACTAAATAATCATGCAATCAATCAGGCGGTATCTCTCTGGGTTGAGAGCATATTACAAGTATAAAGTTTAAGCCATTCACACAGATGAAAGAAATATAATCATTTTTTTAATGTTAGTCAAAAATTATTTATATATATTATTCAAATATACAAATCATTCTGAGTTTAGTAAGAACTATATTTCATGAAAATCGTCTACACCCTTATGTCTCAGAATAGGACCGAAACTTGAAATATCTTTTCGATGTTCATACAGCTATCTATTTTTTATAGTTAATCCTTAAAATTTTGCAGTATTTCGCGAATTCGTCATTATTTGCTTTTTTTATTGTTTAAGTTAAATATAAATATGAATTTAACACAAACAGTACAGAAGTAATATGAAACACATTTTATGTAGAAAAAAAAAGATTAATTTTTTCCCAACAGAAAATAAGTAAAATGAAAAAAAGCACTATTTGAAAGAATCTAAAGTCAAAATGTAATATTAATTTTGAAGAATATTTCAATCTGAAAAACGCACGATTTAGTCTTATTCGAACAATAGGCGAAAACAGCCTTAAGATATTTAAATTCACAGATTCAAACATTCTTTTTTTATTGTTGACCAAATATAAAATGGTAGAAGTATATTCTGTGATGAAATGTGGTGAAATGTCGAATTTATGTTTGATATTTTAATGAGAAGAGATAAATAAATCTCTTCAGAACGAAGATTGGTTCTTGCTTTCAAAACCTTTTGCATATAATATTTCATTTCGATTTATGTGTTATTGTTATGCTTTTCTATTCAAATGAATTTCGGAGTTACATTTTAGCATATATGCTATAATTTTTAAATAACAATGCACTTTCGAGTTTCATCAATAATTCGAATTCCACTGCAAATGTAAAAAAATGCTGCTACCGCCATCGCAAAATTCAATAACATGGATTAGAAAAAATTTAAATCTGCAAAGAATTTTACCACACACAGAGTTTTACTCGAAAATTCACATTTAATTCAGTAGTGAAAAATATTTGCCAGGGGCTGGCTTTGTTCATTTTCTCTTTTTTAATGCAAGTATCACTTTTGTGTGAGCAAATCAACAACTTCGGAATAAAAGTTAAGCTGGTGCATCACAAAGTACTTCTTCCCAACAATACCTACATTTATCTAGTTCTAGAAATTTACTTTAGCCCGTTTGGGTGTACAAATACTTCCTATTCATATGGAAATCAGATGAAATTTTTCTTTAAAAGAGTGTTCAACTTAGAATGCGACTTTCTGGAATCGGGAGTGAAAAAAATCCCCCACCTTTTGACTTGCGAGGTTGAACCCCGTTTGGATTGATCAAATGTTGAATATGAAACAGAAAATAATCGTAAGAGGTACAGAAAGAGAGAGAGAGAGAGAAAGAGGGGTATTCAACTTACGCACACTCAGTAAAGAGGATAAAGAATTCAAACAAAGCAGGGTCAGGTAAAGAAAAAAAGTTTCATAAAGTTAAACCCGATACAATCCTCCTCAACTCTCATAAATGAATGCAAAATATTCCTTAGGGAGTAGAGAAGAACTGCAGTGTTCAGCAGAGCACAGAAGAACAGTCACGAATGAAATGAAGGTTTAGAAAGATAGGTCTAACTGCAAAAAGAGAACTAGGATGCCTCAACAGACATCAATGGAGGATCTCTTAAGCTCTTCTAATAAAAGAATAAAAGAAGACTCAAAAGCGTTTGGAAATGCTTTGCATATATTACAGAAAAGACCTTAAGTTAAATAAGGAACTTTCAGACTTTTATTACAAAGCTCAATGAAAAGAAATATGGGTGTTATTGAATTTTATATAATTTTTTCGATATTTTGAAACATGCTTATAAACCACCACCATGCTTATGAAAACACCAAGTTCGTAAAAATAAACAATAAACTTCTCCCCATTTTATTAGGTGTAATACATTTTAACACTGTTTGTTTAGCTAACATTTTATAGGGTTTTCTTCCCATTTTATGAAAATTTAATACATTTTATAACGTAAAAAGGGACTCGCCAAAAGAAGGAGTTATCCAAACTGGTAGTAATTACGAACACATATACCATACAGAATATCCAAATAATTAACTTTTGTCAGCTGCGTATGCACATACCTTACAACAAGGGTGTCAAACTCAAAGGCTAACTTGTGCCATATAAACAAGGTTTAAAAATTGAGGTGGTCTGCTAAAAAATCAATATTCATAGAAACGTAAGTTTATTTCAAATAATGCATTATAATAAACATTAATAAAAGAACAAGAAAAATTTAATGTTTACGTCCTGAGGCTTGAAATCTCTTCTCTGCTACTATCTTTCCTATTTCGGAAGAAATTTTGATTTTTTATAGTATGTTATTGTGCGCCGGTATACTGGCCGGGCCACGAAAATGTTCGTCGTAGGCCACGAGTTTGACACCCTTGCCTTACAACATAATATAAAAACGATCAGATTTTGAAGACCAGTGATTGACTAGATGGAACTCTAGCTTATTACAATAGATCAACTAGATGGTGAATAA
Organism: Trichonephila inaurata madagascariensis; assembly: GCA_019973955.1. Lineage (NCBI taxonomy): Eukaryota > Metazoa > Arthropoda > Arachnida > Araneae > Nephilidae > Trichonephila > Trichonephila inaurata. Next base: position 177,379 of record BMAV01003816.1, on the reverse strand, counting down.
AATAGAGAACATTCCAATACTACGGCATAATTTCTATACAAATTTTGTTTCGTCGACTCACATGGACTGAACCGATGTTTCGCAGACGTATTTGTAAACAGTATGAGCAGATATCACCGTTTGAGAGCGAATGTGTAATTGGATTAAAGGAAACTGGGTGGTCGAATCGCAGGATTACACGACATTTGCATGGGAGTGATACTTACATTCGACGATGTTTACACGAATAGGTGAATCGTGGTGGTTTAGAGCGTCAAGAAAGTAGCGACAGACCGAGAATGACAAATAGGACCTGATGCATCCTTATCAACAATCCAATGTATAATGAGGGATTGCAATGACCATTGATAGGCAATTCAGCAAACGACTCAACTGTTGTGCCTTTTTTCCCCACCAATGCGATTTGGCCGGCGAGTTTGCTGTTTTGAGATATCCAGGAAAGCTGTGGAACACTCTTCTGACTATCGTCCATCCCACAGTTCAACAAATAATAGTTAAAGTTTAGAATATCATTTTATTTAATAGCTGGACTCCTTTGGTTGTCATCCGTGATGTAATTACAGCATAACGGCACCCCGTTGGAACTCTACATTCCGAAGTAATGTCTTTTTTTCGCAAAACCTTGGTCTTATATTACAAGATAATACCCGTTCGCTTATGTTACGTCTTTCTACTGCGTGCTTCTCAAACTTTGCCCTGGCCCGCGCAGTCACCTGATCTCAAACCAATAGATTCGGTTTGAGCTCTGATGAGTTGGAGTCACCAGAAAAGTATATGCTAAGCAATCTCTCTGGAGGACATCCGTCAACTCTACAAGTCAATTCCCTACAGGAAAACAGTCTGCATCAGGGCTATAAGGGGACCATTTTTGCTCTTGTATCAGTATTTCCTAAGCAAAACATTACATTTCTGTGATACTTTCAGCATTTCTTTTTCCATACAGGAATAATATATTTACCAATTTTCATCGCATTGAGGTGTGTTGTTTTTTATATCGTAGAGTGTACAACATACAATTATTTTCTTATTCCAGCAAAAAAAGTATTTGACTTTAAGTCATTAAATGTAGTTTTAGTTTATGAATAGTATGTACTAAGATCTTTTGGAATAAAGTCCGAATTATATTCATTCTAAATGGTAAAAGATTTAAATTGAAATTTTTAATTATTCTTTTCTACTCCAAACCAACTCAGCAATTTTTAATCAAGCCTTTAGAAGCATGGAATTTTAAAAAATTACATATCATAAAGTGCCTTAGAATATTTCCCAAAAATACAGAAAAAGAAAATTAACAAAAAAGACCACGTAAATTTAGATTTAAAGAAGTGCACAATAGTTGTTTGGAAATCAATGCTGCATGAAGTTAAACATAAGTGAATGAGAATTTAATTTTAATAATTTCGTTCGTTTACTACTGGGCAATGTGAACGACGAATAACGACAGAAATAATCTAAAAGTAACGAGTAAATGCGAGATTTATCAGAGGGCAAATTTTATAATTTATTTACAGTGCACAAAGAACTTTTTAATTATAAGTTAAAATGAATCACCTACATAGATTTCATCATTAATAATTTAAACTATGTTTAGGAAGTTACTTCAAGCAGTAATATATATATATATATATATATATATATGTAGAGTTTACATGTTTTCTGGCCACAGCCAACCTTCCCCCTTTCTGGTAAAAGTACTGAGCAAGATCCTATTGAATATAATGGATAGAATATCTAAATATATATCCATATTTTTATATTTTATAAACTCTGTTATATTTTTAATTTCTCATATATCCTCCTTAAATTCTTTTGTTTAGTTATCTTGCAATTTCAATTTTTTTCAGTCTTTATATTATTGAATATTCATCTCTCTTTAGTAGAGAATTTTGACTA
>BMAV01003816.1:134350-157877 GCA_019973955.1 Trichonephila inaurata madagascariensis | reverse complement strand
CTATTGGATGAAGTTGGAAACTGATCAAGAAAGGGAAGAACCTGATGAAAAAATGGACATTGATCATAATAGTGAAAGTAAATTTGAGAAAAGCGATGAACATGAAACGTTTGAGTTGAAAGAAAATTTTTCAAATGTAACCTAAAAAACTTCATCAAGAAAGTTACGAAGCCACAAGTGTACAACAAGACACACTTTACTCTGTTAAAAAGATATAAGCAAGATAAAATTCAGCAGTCTATTTAATGTTCTTCAAAGGCTATTAATGTTCTTCAAAACTAAAATAACTTGAGAAAAGTATGATATAATTTTGCTTGCAAATATAATTCCTGTAATGTTAGCGAAAAGTGTCTGAGATTTGTGTTTTTTATTAAAGTCACACACATTTGAAACATTTTAGTTCAGTTTGATTCGATTTTTTTTCTCAAATTATCAAAGCAAATTAAGGTATCCGACTACGTTCAAAATCGTGATTTTGCAAAAGCGTATAAATGGATAATATTTATGATATTTAGTGTCACTTAGATTAGAAAATGTATATAAAATTGTTTTAAGAATAGAATTACAATAAAAAATTAAGTACAATATTTTGACAAAAAATGAACATAGAATGAACCATTTTTAAAATATTCTCCTTTTGTGAAAACTGCTTCTATTATAATAATATTTTGTCTGTATATAGCTCAGACCTCTCTACAAAGGCTCAACTAGAATTTTTGAAATGTATAACTTAGAAGTGGGTTTATCCATGTTTTACGACAACAGAGGGGAGAAATTTTAAGAAAAAAAACCCGATAATTATTTTAATTGGTTGTAACTCTGAAAATTATGTGAAGTTTTCAAAAAAAATAGTTCAGACTCTCTGGAGAAGTCTTTACTTTATATAAGCACACACACACACACACAAAATATTATTATTTTAGAAGCATTTCTTATAAAAGGAGAACATTTTGAAAAAAGATTATTCTAAGTTAATGTTTTGCCAAAATATTGTATTTAAATAATTTTTTGTGTCAAAATGTCCTTAAAACAATTTTATACATGTATTCTAATCTAAGTGACACTAAATATCATGAAAATTATCCATTTATGCGCTTTTTTAAAATCACGGCTCCGAACGTAGTCGGATACCTTAAAAAGTCATTAAAGGTAGGTAAATATACTTTCCTTTAATTAAATTATCCACTGGAGTTACGGTTTTTACTGTGTACAATAAGTATAAATAAAAGGGGAGGGGAATCCGTCATCCCACGCAACTAACATTAGTATTAAATGAGCATCTTTTTTTTTTCTCCCAGATTAATTTGGCGAAATATTTTTCTCCAAATTAATCTGGGCGATTGTTACAAGTACATAACCTTTATGCATAAGAAATTAAATAAATTACTGTGCTATTAACATACTCTTGATTTTCTAAGTATAAGTTAACGGATGATACATTGAAAATTTGGATCGTGAAAATGAACAGAATGACATGAATGAGTGAGAGCTTTATTTCATCAGCATAATTCACTTTAAATTAAGGAATGACTCTTGTTGATTTACTTTCAATAATTTCATTCTAGATAAAAAACGGTACTTAATTTTTGAATTACTTCAATAAATAAAAGAAAGAAAATTATCATTGATATATAGACTCACAAATTACACAAGAAAATCATTTCCTTACAATTTATATTCTTATATGGCAAATTTAATGTCTAAAATATAATAAATCTTTACCATTACTTTGATCAGTATGTGTCTTTTTTTGACAAATGGTATTTTTTATGTTTTTAAAAATATTTAAGCAACAAGTAAGTCTTATATGTGAATTCTCTTTATACTGATTTTCATCTGCTTACGCGAAATTCAAATATACTTTCAATTCAATAACAGAAAACAGAAGAGTTCGAAAAAGTTTAAAAAATGCAAATCTTTCAATCTTTAGCTGAAATTTACATATTGCATTCACATTTATTCCATAGCTTTGTACTAGTTATAAGGTATTAAAAAAGAAGTATGTAAATATAGTTTCTTATTCTAAATCCTATTTTTAAATTTAGTTTAAATTATCCTTCAAAATGACCATTTTGCGTTATGCTTAGTTTTCCATATATTTATTCTCTCTTTCCAAGCAGGAGTTGTTTTATTATTTATAAAAATGTGTATTAATTCCAGACCAAACTTATCATTCTCAAAAACATTGCTTATAGATAAAAAAAAAGTGTTCACCGTGGAAAAGGCATAATGAAAGTATTAAATAATAATTATATCGAATACATATCACATAAAAGTGTTGAAAAACGAAGATTGAATTGAAAAGCTGTAAAAAAAAATCAAGTTAAATAAATTGTTCATTCATTGATTTAATCGTACAAAGACATTCAACAATAGTAGATTGAAGAGCTCTGTCTCAGTATACGGCTTACACAATCTGTATGAGAGATATTAAAAGAAAAGTTATACGGATAAAGATATTAAAAAAGTCAATTGATTCCTTTAGAGGTTTATGAAGAAACTTCTTTTGAGGAGGTCACGTAATAAGAGGTTTAGGTATCTGCCGGAACATGATTCATCTGACAATCATCTCCACATCCATTTCTATGCATCGCAATGCCTGAAAGGAAATTCTGATCACAAATGAAAGAGGGAAGAAAAAGATATTGCTGAGTTTTTGATATTCAAAAGCTGTGGGTTACTATTGTGTTCGTCTGCTTCTAATAAGGTTATTTCCAAGCATTCTATGGCTTCAGAAGTGTACGTGAGCATAGTTAATAGGGAGATAGTTTCTTCTCGAGTGACACAATTTGTGACCTTCTTCTTTACTTTCATATTTATCTTAGTAAGGAAAGAGACTGTTTGCGTGTTTTATGTTATCTATTTTTCTAAATCTCTCTCTCTCTCTCTCTCTCTCTATATATAAAGGGATGTTTGTATATATGAAATCGCTTCACTCCAACACCGTTCAACCGATCACCATGAAAATTAGCAAGCATATGTATTTTTTTGTGGAGAAAGTTTTTGTGCCATCCTCTTTGTTGCAGCTCCCCACTTGGCGGCGCTACAGCGTACTAACTTTTGCACCGTTCAATGAATCACCAACTTGCCAACATGGTCACCAAAAATTATGCAAACTTGGCTCTATTGCCAACATTTCACTATGTTTTCGTTAAATATCGCTATTATAATGTAAGGAATGGCGTTGCTTGTGAATATTACAATTTTAACATAAAATAGATACAACAGAAAGTAATATTAACTTATTACGCATCCAGATATAAATTATTTACACTATTATTTAAGCATTCATTACACAAAATTTGTAACAATATGTTACTTTTGCTGAGCAGATATTAGCTTGGGAAAAACCTTGGGCTTTTTTCAAAAATCGACCTGCAAGGGAGTTACAGCGGCGTTATAAATAAAAAAATCCTTTTTATCAGATATTAGATCTACAGATTTAAAATTTAACAAATACGATTTTTTGTTCACCTGAGATATGAAAAAATAGGTTTTTTTTTTGTTTAATTTGCGATTCACGTAACATTGACTCATTAAAAACTTTTTTCTCTTCAATCTGTATTGTTTAATTGTTCAATTCACCCATGAAAAGAACGGGTATAACAGCTAGTATATATATAATTATCATGAAGCAAAGGAATATGATGGTTTGATGGTTTGGTATTAAATGTATCATACAAATCACAGAAGTAGCTTTTATTTGTAGAATTTGTAGGCGATATGTATTCTCATACATATACAATCGGACCCCGATTTAATGAATTCATCGGGACCAAACATTTTGTTCTTTAATTTTGGGTTATTCATTTTGTTGGGGTCCAAATAAAATACAAACTTTTTGCACTTACCTAAAGGAAGTTCTATAGTAAGCAATTGCACAAGAAATATCCATAGCTAGAAATTAAGCACTTTTTATTCAACAGCTAAAAATACTATTTGTGAATTATCACGCATCAATTAATAGGAAATTTTAAAATACTGACAAATATATATTTGACAATTTTTTTTGATTCCTGACTCGAAAGAATTCTTTTTCCACATTGTACAGAGAAGAAAATATATCGTCATTTACATCCTGCTACATAGGGTATGTTTCCCCAGTTTCTACAGAAACAAAATAAAGCATTAGGAAATAAATATGTTTTGACAAGAGTTTCATTATCGTTTTCTGCATCAGAAATCGTTATTCATCGATTCTGAAAAATCAACAATTTCCTCAACTGTTGTTGCACAGATTGGCAATCCGTCATCAAGTACCATAATCGTCAAAATCTAAAAGTATCCCCTGCGTTCTGAAGTGGGATGAGATACGAAAAGAATTTCCTGTCCTATTCAAAACTCACAGCATAGGTTACATTCATGAATCTTCTGCTTCTGTTAAGTCAAATAATGATTTGCACCCTTACCCATCGAAATTTGCTTCCGACAAGATAAGTCTTTTTCGTGCTCTCGAACAAAAAATATGTCATTTGAAAAAAATCCAATTTTTTCTAATAGAAACTAATAAAAAAAATTCAGTTGTTTAAATAATTTGTTAATTCAACGTTTATTATTTGTTAAATAGGGTTTTTATTTATATTTTAATTGGGAAAAGAGAAAAATTTGTTAAATTGTGAAATTCGTTAAATAACAGTTCGGTAAATCGAAGGCCGACTGTATTTAGTGGTTTTGCACTTATCGATCTGTGAATTCTTTGATTTTATGGAAATCTTTTTGAAATGAGTATTATTTAAGAATACATATGCATATGTTCTAACTTCTGCATATTTATTTGAAAAAGTTATATTACAGGTTTTGCTTCCAACACCACTTTTTTATAATGCAAGATTATACAAAAACTACTAATATGGTGCATAATTTTGTCTTTAATCTCAGATTAAACTTTTCTCCGCGTATCGATCATTTGTATGTAACTTTTCTATGCATCTTTCTTTACTTCCTTCATGAATGAAATAGCAGTTGTATGGAATCTTTTTTTACCTGAAGCAAACTACACGCTGCAAAGAAAACACTTTTACAGACATAAAAATTTTCTCCGAAAAAAATACCTGTTTTATAAAACATTCAAGAATGTGAATAATGATTTATCACACACACAATCAATAATCATGAATTAAATTACGCACATATAATAAAGTTTAAGAATTAATAAAAATATAACAAGATAGTATAGGTAACACACACACACACACACAGTGAAGAACAATCGAATTAGGGACACCTGCCTAGTATTGCATAGCCCCATATTTTTCTTAATGACGGCGGCTATCATCTGGCGAGAAATCGATAAGGCACGGGAAGCATTGGGAAGCCTTACACAGACATACAATCCCTTATTAGTCTCTTACAGCTCACTAAGATTTGATAAAGTGGAACCAGAGAGATGATACCAGGTGACCTAGATGGACAGTGAAGCAGTCATATCTGTAGAGTGTTCATAGAATTCCTAAGGTACTATTCGGAAGTGACGACTTACTGAACGTTGTTGAGGAACAAGAGCATTAATAGGATGCTGTAGGAACGTATATCCATCAATTATATTTCGATAACGTTGAATTAGGAGGAATGATATCATACAAAACATTGGTTTCATTTCATTTTAGATAAACAGCCACCACACGAAAATGCCCCTTCACCAACATGAACGGCAATCTCCAAACAAGAAAGATGCACCACTTCATGCATACTCGTACCCTGTTATCATGTTATCAATCTGTATCCAAATTAATCAGTATAGTTCAATGCTTTCAGCATTTTAATGCACGCCTAGGGTCTAACGGCTACATTACCGTGCCCATGCTAATCTTTGTGTCCTCTGATGTGTGATCAGTACTGCTATACACACACGTGGGGCATTGTGATCTGTCTATTCGGTTTTATAATGAGAGCTAACCAACGATGACTCTGCTCATTAACACTCTGTTATCCACAGTAGTTGACCGTTGCGGGGATGGATTTACCATCATCAACGGATTCTAGTATATCTGTGACACAGGGGTTTGTGAAAGCCCCAGTACCTGTATCACTTCCAAGACACAGTTATCCGTTTGTCCAGCTCTGACAGTAAATATTGATTATACGTACTTAGATCTTTTGTTTTGTTCTGTGCCTTATTTTTCCCCCCACCGCATCGCTCTTCATAAATCGGAAAGTTTCTCGGATAAGTTGCTCTCCATTTATGCAGCCATCCACGGGGCAACATTTGCTGGAAGCTAACTATCTCTACAATTCAATTGCTTTTCAGTATATATATATAAACACCTAGTAATATATATATATATATATATATATGTGTGTGTGTGTGTGTGTGTGTATAAGAAAATTTGAGAAAATATATGCATAAAACCTTTTTTTACTATTTGATCTTTAACCAGAGGCATTTATTTGCATTTAATATTTATTTGCTAGTTGAATGATGATGAAAATTTGTCAACCTTTAAAATTTTTTTTATGAATATATATTAAACATACTTCACTATTAAAATTGAATAACATTTAAAGCAGAGAAAATATTAATGTAATCTTAGATAATCAGAATGCAAAAATATTTGCTTTCTTGAAATAAAAACAGAATAAAAAATCCTTCTAAAATCTCAAAAAAATTGTTCAAACATAGTATCTAAAACTCAAAATCGAAAGAATGCTTTTACAAACATTCAAATGAAAATCTTGAGTTTTTCTGATTAAAAAATTCAGAACTTTTAGCTGATGTTATTAAAATATTGCATTAAGATATGAAAATGTTTAAGGATAAATAATTGTCTTAGTATGATGAACAAAAGAAAAAAAAGATCGATTACATACATTTTAATAGTTTAATTTCTGATTCATCTTATATAAAAGGTAAATAAGGCCTAATATTAAAAAAAAACCACTCTTCGACAGTTAAAATATGCCCCTATAGTTCATTACGACTTAACTGTTTTTAAAAGTTTCGAGTATTTTTAAAGATTTTAAAGGAACTTAAAAGTACACATTTAGTACAATTCTAGATGGGGTTTTCAAACTCAACTTATTTTAGATTGCTTTTCTGTTATGTACATTAAATGCTTATTATTTTGATTTACGAAACGCAATTTAACTTTCATCTTGTAAACCTTTATTAAAATTTCGAAAGTATTTCCTTGACGCATATTAAAGATTTATATTTTTACAGAATTAATTAGAAATTTTCAAACTTAGCTACGACTGAAAACATCAAAATCGATACAAGTACGTAAACTTACAATACATAGGAGATAAAATTCAAGAAAGATAAAATTTAAGAGACACATACGATGAATAAGTAAAGATTGTTTATCTGTGTTTACATCACGTCTGGGGTTTAAAGCATGGCAAATGACTGACAGTGAGGCTATTAAATGCTTTTCAGAGCAACTTATTTTATTTTTAATTTTTAAAGTGGATTTGATATGGCAATTTTATTACGTATTCAATTCAATCCCCGGAGGAGGCAGTGAAGCACCGAATCGGCGACTTCCCGCCTTTTATATCTGCGATATAACTCAGTATTTGAGAATAAATGATGTGAAGCATTGCCTCCTATTCGTAATTCAACATTCAACGGTACCCTATAGCGAAATACTGGAAGAGACGTACAGGAAATATAGGACGGCTGGGAAGACGGTTAGGGACAAGGAGGAAGAATACAAAATGACTCTTAGCGATGCATCACTAAACACCAAATTATTCAGCCATTTGACAGCTTGACAATCTGGATTTTTTATACTTTTTTCGCCACATTTTTTGAATATATTTTGTATATTTGTTCATTTTTCTAAACTCGCTTCTGTTTTTTTCTTGAATACTAAAGAAGGATTTCGGAAGGAGTTTTTCCTTTTTCATAAAAGTATAAAATAGGTAATTACTCATTTTTATTCAAGAATGTGCAAATTTTTCTGATGCACACACAAGTGCAAAAATCTGATTTTTTCCTCTTTAATGCTTTGTGTTTTTCTACTTTTTTCCAACGCGTAGTAAAATTTAACTCTTAAAATTACTCTACTTTATTAAAAATAAAATTACTCTTCTTTATTAAAAATAAAATTACTCTTCTTTATTAAAAATAAAATTACTCTTCTTTATTATAAATAAAAATTACTCTTCTTTATTTAAAATAAAATTACTCTTTTTTTAGTAAAAATTTGGTATCGCATAAACTTAAAAACACAGTTAATATGTTTCGTAATTTAAATAGGCATCTTAAATTTCATTGTGTTTTGCAGTGATAAATGTGTGTGTGAGTTTGCACAAAGGAAATTTAATCTCGTTGTAAAAAAAATCTATCCTTCTGCTCTTTGAACAAAAAATGTAACATTAATTACAATAATTTGATTATTGAACAATTTATCGAGAAGCTTTTTCCAGGAAGAATTTTTTTCTCCATTTCATATCCCTAACTTAGAAGAATCAAAGTAAAAAAAAAAAAACTACTGCTTTTTCTTACGACCATCTATAAGAAATCAATTGCAGCATCATTAGCTATTAACACTTCCATTTATGAAACTCAGTTATTGGAGTAGAAAAAAAAAATCGCATAAAAATATTAATACCAAAACTTGTGAAAAATAACAAGATAGAATTAGTTATAAAAAATTATCATCCAAAGATGTGTCAAAATAATTGATGCACAAAATGGATTACAAATTGCTCTGCTCGAGCATAGAACATGCTACACTTCTGTATCCGAATGGTACATAAAAGTTTATTATAACATCGATTTATTTCCTTCTTACGTCTTTCTAAGATCCTTCCTTACACTGTTCTTGGGGCACGTCATTTATCATTCTCATTTAGAAACGTTACTGAACAGCTGACAAAGAAGAGCTAAGCACACAAGATGAAAATGGATAAGCGTTAAGTAGTTTATCACAATCTTTCTTGCTAAAGCGGTATTGAATGATTAACATGAGAATACATATAATGTTATTGAAAGGGAAAAAAGTGGATAAAAATCGTGTTTTTTTATTATCTTAAGTATCTTATGAATTGAGAGGTTGGTGATAGAATTGGTTTCCCCTTGTTGTAGCCAACACAAAAGCCTGATCCAATAACCTAGAAATAAAATCTGCATTCTTTAAAAAGAGTTTATCTTTCTCAATAATAATGAAATAAATTATAATTAAACACACAAGGAAAGCTACTTCATCTTTTTTGAGTCAAATAAGATCATTGTAATGCAATTGTATTCTTAATTGTTATTTCGAAAGCAAAAACTGCATAACAATAATTTTGACATATCTTTGGAAAATATTTTGTCATTATCAAGCATAAAAATACATAAGAAGTACTTGAAATTTATTTTAAATTAATACGTAAATAATGACATCCCTATTATTCGAATTTAATAAATTGTATCGGTAACTTTATATATGTGTGTGTATTACATACTGTATTTACTCGAATCTAAGACACCATCGATTCTAAGCTGCACCCCAATTTCTCAATATGTTTTTATGAAAAAATAAGCAATAGCGTAAAATGGTTTATAGAGATCCAATATTTATACGAAATTAAAAAAAAATGAGAACTTTACTTTACTAGTATTAAAAACTTTTGTTTACACACATAAACCTCTGTAATTGCTCATACTGTCAGAGTATCACGCACAATTTCTTCCAGTAGACGAATTTTTTCACCTTCGATTCTAAGCCGCACCCGATTTTCAGTAGCCTGGAAAGAGTAGTAGTAGACTCTACTGGTTTCTAGTAGACTGGAAAAAAGAACGCGGCTTATATTTGTATATTTAATGCAAAAGTCTGAAATATTTATGCATTTATAGATGAAAAATTCTTTCTAAGCAGATGCTATGAAATCCTTTTACACATACAACTCGAAATAATGCATATTTTAAAAATATTCATTTTCTTTTTTAATTGAGACTGTTTTTCATGTCATTGTAGCATGAAATTCAATACCAGTCTTGGGATTAACTGTGTTATTATTTTGGCGTTTATGTAAGTTTACTTTATGCTAATGTTTATTAGGAATTTATTACTTTTCTTCATACAACATGCAGTCATTATCTTAAGCTATTGAAATGAATACAGAAACAGAAGATACCAATGCTCCTGAAAGGAGAAAAAATAATTTAGTCGACTCGAGGTGGAAAAAATAAACAGTATGCATTCTTAAAGAACACTTGTCGCTGGAGGAATTATATTATAGGTATTTGAAGTATTAGTAACATTATTCAAAATGGAAATTAAGCATTTTTATGTGGAACTTTTTTTATTCGGAGTTTATTTACCGTTTGCTTACAATAAAGGTTTGCTTATTTAATAAGTAAATTCCTAAATTAAGCTTGAATATTAACTTCTCATGTTTTATTCCTACCTAATGTTATGAAAATAACTTTGTATTTTATTGTTCTCCCAATAACAAAAAGACTGGAATGTGTTAAAATCTAGGAATTATTTCCTTTAACCTAAATTAAGTTTCTGAATAAAGAACATTCGAAAAATTATAATTGACAATTGACTCATTTACGTCGCCATAGAGTTTAATTTAATATTCATTGCTCATTTTTTTTGTTCCTTTTTTTTTTCAGAGCATTTTTTTCTCTCAAATCAACATAAATCTGCCTTTCATTATTTGTTTTTATTATCAAAAATTTAATTAACTTTTGCGACTTAATATGAAATTTGATATTTTCCTGCATTTCGGTGGCAAGGTTTTACTAAATGTAGCAAACTTTGTTTTCTATTTAGGTGTGTAGGTATTAAGTATAATATATTCTTGGTTTATTCTTCTGGCACCAAATATTTATGAAACTCATTCTTTTTATTTAAAACAAGTTTGAATATTTATTACTCTTAAAGCTCGAAAGCCGTTAATCGGTAGATTAATTGATTTTCTCAGTTAAAGTGCAGAATCAAGAGTTTTTCACATTTTAACCAGGCAATCTTCCCATTAGCGGTTTTTTCATTAAGGTGCGAAGGTTTGTTTCTCTCATTTCGTTTCTGTTAAGAATTTTATCCTAGAATAATTTATCCTAAACATTTAGAAACAAAGTGACAGAGATATTAAATGCATTCGATAAGACTCTTTGAATTAATAATGGCAACCAGTATCCTCTGGAAACAAATTAAATATTAAATGTTACAATATCACTTTTTTAGATTAAATTACATTTTGATTCCAATCTTTAGATTGCTTTAATAAGTAAACATAATTTTATCACATGTTTCGCAAGATCATTTTCTCTCTTAATTGTAACAACATGTTAAACCGTTTGGTTCTTTGTATCATAATTTTTCAATTGATTGATGATTGATTCTATCAATTAAAATGTTATTTCCTTGATGGTATTAACATGATTTAGATATAAAAAAAAAGTATTTAAAATTTAAGCGTTAAAAAACTTTGCTGTTGTTCCACCGAAGATCTTATTTTTTCTTTAACGAGTACCTAGTTGGTAATGTGCAGGTTAACAAGTATCTAGCAAGTAATGTGAAGATTATCTAGATAATTCAGAGATTACCTAGGTAATTTGAGAAATGAAACATTTTTTTGCCTATTAAAGGGGTAACACTAGTTAAGTTGCAGATTATACCTAGCTAATCTGCAGATTAACAGATTCCTGCACTTTAGCGGTAACATATATACAGAATGAATATTAATGTAGTTTATGTATAAATAGATTTTCAATTATGGGAAAAATAATCCAACAACAATAAAAATGTCTGAAATTGTACACTGTTTAACTCAAAATATTGCATTATAACCAAAAAATATATTTTATTAACTGAGTGTTACAACAATTTTTATCCCATGAAGAAACGAGAATTTTATTTATTAATGAAGCTAGTAAAATCAATGAACACATCATAAGTTCTTATTACGTTTTGAAAAATCTTTCTATCAACCGTTTATTTCTAGAAAACCTGCAGATTTCTCTACAGATATTGGTTAACAATTCTCCATCAGAACATTCATCTTGGTTTCACGTACCATTTCTCATTCTCTGAAAAAAGCCTTCTTTATCATTGAACGTAGACGAAATAGCATCTGGAGCGAAAATGATTCTTCAAAGACCAGAATAAAAATGACTCAACTCGGAGTTTATACGACTTTATACTATTCTGTTTAACGTAGAATTTAATGTCGAAGAATTTTTGATTCTATTTGTACGTGAAAAGCTGTAAAAGTCTATTTCTGTCATGTTGTGACAGAAATAAATAGACAATCATCCCAAATACTCGATAAAAGTTACGCATCAAAGAAAAGCACCATCTTCAACAAGGCCGAAATAAGTTTAAGTATCGCGTTTTTTTTAAAACCAGATAAAAGAAATCCTAGGAAAAGAATTTTTTCTGCTTTCTGAGAGTGATACGTACCTCGTAAATTTTCAAACACTCTTTCAAACATTAACAGAGAAGCCCCGGATGTTGTGGTTCTTTCATTTTTGATGAAGCAGGAGCAACTCAATACATTTTTAATCATTGTATTATTGACTTCTGAACAAAGTAATAATTTAACAAAGCAAATATTTTAAAATGTAACCTCTTTTTAAACATGTCTTAAAGTTAAAATCCTTTCCTCAAGGGAAACTGAATAAATTTGTTTAATGAAAATTCAATTCCTTAGTGTGTGCTATATATTCTTTTTGTAGTTTAATATTAAACAGTGTGGTGTTTTTATAATAAAGTTTGTCATCAAAATTTAATATTTAACTAACAAGTATAAGAAAGAATAATTATAAATTATTAAGATTTCTTTACATTTTTTATATCTCATCACTTGATTCAATTGCAACAAGAATAATAATAAGAGCAGTTTTAATAAAAATGGATTTTTTTCACATTCACTTTTTATAGTTACGTAATTACATTGCTGTAGACTGTAACCCGACTTCAATTTGAATTTTAAATGTGTATTAGATTTTAAATATTTCTCAAACAAAAAAATAAAAAAAAATATATTTTTTGAAATAAATGAAAAAGAAGAAAATTATTTAATTCTCTTTTAAATGCATTGGCTTTCATTTAATAAAAGAGAATATCTTTTGAAATTTCTTCTGTATTTTGGTCAAATATTTGTTTCATTATTTTAAATGTTTGAGGATTAAATTATTTTCATTGCTTTTCATGAGTTTTTATTTTGCATAAAATAATGATTAACCAAAATTCTGAATAATTAATGATTACGTTAAGATTTCAAAGGATGTTTTATAAGTATGAAAGACTAAAATTCCGAGATATTGATTTTCAGTGTCTATTGAAGAAGGATATTTTTTCAGAAATTATCTTAAGAATTGTTCATCCTGTTCAAAGACTGAAAGAATTTAACTTGTTAGCAGAGATTGGGCAACTTTTTTTTTTGTAAGAGGACAGTTAATTATTTTGTAAGTTGATTATGAAGTTTAAATATTCAATTGCTGAAAAAACATTGTTAGTAATTGTAATTAAAGGGCATCAATATGGGAATTACTTCATTAACATTAAACATCTTTAAGCGACAAAGTATAGTTTGTGCCGAGAAACACAGAAAGGAACAAGTAATATAATTTTTTTAAGTCAAAGAAAAACATACTAGCGCCATCTGTTGCAGCTAGTTGTAACTACACCAAAAATAACGCAGAATAAATTTAAAATTAAAAAATAAAATTTAATTAATGAATTAATATTTGAATATAAACACTCTATTAACATCAAGTGTCCTCCATTGCAAGTTTAAAAAATTGAATTTGAACTTGAATGGATGAATAGAAAGTATTTTACTAACGATTGAAAATTTGAATAAGATATATATATATATATATAAATAAATATAGGGAGAGAGGGAATTAATAGTAGGAATTGAAAAAAGCTTTCAATTTTATGTGTAAAATATCCGCATTTTCTTCTAGAGTCTGTATAGTTATCATAGACATAGATTTATTTTATTTTGTAATGTGGCAAATTATAACACGTATCTTGATATAATTATTTTAATAGGAACTAAAATTAATAAAATTGTTTTTATTAATATTTTTATATCTCATCAATAGTTCTGCATTTTATATCCTAAAGTATAAGCAAAAATAATAATTTTCACAAGAAAGGATATGAACAAGCTTCCTGTGTGAATTAGTATTACAGGCACGTGCAGTATGATGTATCGATTAAATTTGAGGCAAATAAATATAAACAGAGTTATAATGATGGGGTCGCCCTTATTCAAAACTGCCTCTCTTTCTCTCCTCTAAAATTCTTCCCCACACTTAGAAAACCTTAATGGGGTTTCCGGTATCAGCGTAAATCACAGATCCTGAGCCTTAAGATGCTGGAATATTTCGTTGATTTTTGGACTTCTGCCATTTACGTATTTTCTTTTTGATGCCACATGGCTGTAAAAGTCTTCGTTGGAATGTAAATGATTATAAATGTTGTAAATATACAAGAGAAAGTGGAAGAGGGTAGTGGGAAACAAATGATTGTGTTACAATTGGAATTATTTTTCATTAGTAATTGCAGTAAGAGATTTTATAAAATGATACTTATAAATTAGATTTCTAAGTAAACGATTTAAAAGAGGATTTATAAACCCTATCTTTAAAAAAATAGTTATAATAGTTCAGGATATAATTATTTTTTTAAAGTTAAAAAAAAAATTAAAGAAACAATTATGAGATGTAATGGAATCTAACCCACATTATACCTTATTATATCGTAGTTTTTAACCAAAAACTACTCGAGAAAAAGGAAGAAAAAATCAGCAAAGCAATTGTTAACAACCTTTTATAATGTGTAATAAATAAGGTAAATATATTATAAAATGTATTAAATAAAAGAGATACAAAGTATCTTATCCAGATAATGTATTTTCCATATGCATATAAATTCATAACAAATAAGAGAAGACAAAATTAATTATTTCTTAATCATATATAATGGATGTTTTACTATCATGAAACTGAATATTGTATGCATCTTGACATCTTTACTTACAGTTTTTTGTCCTGTGATTAATTTGTTTAGACATCTTTCTCCTTCATCCTGTCATGTAATTTTTTGCTAAAACGATAAATTACATATAACATAATTAGTAGTGAAATTTTTGCATTTGTAATGAGTGTATCGTTTTATATCCCCGCTTATAATTAAAATTGATTTTCTTCACAATTTTCTTTTCTTGAGTACGTGAAGAAGATATTTTCCCCTCTTTTCTATTAGTTTTATAGAAGAAACAAAAGTAAGTATTCAACAATGCCGTAATCTTGATGATAAATATAAAAATGTATAAAATTGAACAGTTCCACAATGTTTCAATGAAACAACCAAGTATTTCTTTTTTAAATTATTTTGAAACAGAGAAAAAATTTCAACACTCTCTCTGAAACTTAAAATAAAATTTTACACTATTCAATAAAAAAATAGCGAATTTGTCAAATTTTTTTCGAAAATTGTGACTCTTAAAAGTATAAAATTTAAATTCTTGTGCCTTTTTAAGGTAATTTTGATTTAAAATTTAAGTACTTTTTTTTAAACAATACTCAATTTTAGCATATTTTACGTAATGTTATAAATATTATAGAAATATGTTACATAGAAGAAATCAACTAAATTTTTCTGAAAAACTGCATCCTTTTGTATTATCAACGAAATAAATCACATCATCCCTGTTTATGAAGCCTGATAATATCGTTGCCCTTGATGAAACGTTCATTACCAGTAAATGATCACGATACGATATCAGTCGTACGGAAATGTTGATTTATTTTGGTAAGTTGATGAGAGATTGATTTCCCTTTCTACTCTAGAAAATATTGAACATGTTTTGTTGTTGATACTTTAGTGAGAGACATCAAAGTTAATCATATATATTTCTTTCTTTCTCGGATTAAATTAATTTTATATGTAATATATATATATATATATATTCATTATATATATATATATATTCATTATATATATATATATTCATTTGTTTTATATATATATATTCATTATACATATATATTCATTAGTGAATGTATATAGTGTTTTATATATGTATTCATATATACATTCATTCACCCAAAAAACTGATATTTTGAAACTATATTGCGAGATATATATGATACAATTTTAGTTACACATCGCATTTACCTTCTGATTTAGAAAAGACATAAAGAATAAAAAGGGACCATTTAAAAACTTATTATAGATGAAATATTTAAAATTTAAATATCATTCCAAAGTAAAACTTATGTGTCTCAAATACATGTTTCTACTATAAAAAAGTAATGCTCTTTTCTTTGATAATATTTCAGGATTATCGTTTTTTCCAGGAATCTTTAATTTTGCATTGGAGTCATGAAAGCGTTTAAAATTTCATTATATATTAAATCTTCATACAATGACTAAAAACATGTTTTAGAGAGTTCTTTTTTCAAAACAATTTAATGAGACCTAAATTTATAAAATGTAGTATTAACTTTACTCTTTCGTATGTCAGGCGAAGAAAGTAAAGTTTTCAAATAATTATTCATTAGTTCTTATAAATATTCCTAGTAAGAATATAAAAGGAATTTTTTTTATAGATAATTAACTATGTATTAAGGGAGTTAGAATTTGTTTTTAATAAGTATACTCACACATATTTCATATTTGGGAAGATATAAAAAATTTAAAAAATTCCATTTAAAAACACTGGAATAATAGGGGAATAAGAGCTTAAGCAATAATTTAAACTTGTAAATTAAATACAAACATCTCTATTTAGATTTAAATTTTGCAATAACTTAACAATCTTAATTTTATTTCAAAGTTTTTGTTAAAAATTAAAAGATAAAATACGCATTTTAAATTCGAAAATAGCGTATTCATTTACAAATAAAGCTACCCTTCCTCCCAAATCTTTAAGTTGCTATTTAACAGCTTTTTTAATATTTATTTTTAAAGTCTAAGAGATAAAGAATATGTTATAATTTATTAAATCTTATTCAGATATAAGTCCCAGTTTTTACTGGTACATTTTTTTAAACAGAGAAAATGCAGTAATTCATTTTAATAACTTATAATCTGTAGAAACAATTTTAAAATATATTCCCACCTAGAACTGCAAAACCTATCCCCCACAAAATGAAATTTCACTTCCATTTCCTTTTTTCTATCATCAAAGAAAGTGCCCACATACTTTTCTTGAAATCCAGTTTAATATCTTCAGCAAAACTCAATATCAAAAACGCTTTATTTATTTAAAGTAAACCCAAACCGAAAAGCCCAACTAAATTCAAATGGTCGTTCTACACTTATGTTCCTGCCAGAATAAAATTCTTATTTTTCGAGTCTTTTACCTTTACAATTCTGTTATGGAAACTGCAAGGATTCTTTAGTCAAAATTTCTAGCAATTCCGCATATTTTGTATTACTTACAAAACAATCGAAAAACCTCTCCCAAATTCCTTTCCTAATTCGTATTAACGAAAGAATCTTAAAAGTACTAAAATTCTGTGTATCTCAACCAACTGGAAGTAAACATTCTTAATGAAAGAAATATCTATCTATTATAAAGCAAAATTAATAACGTCAATTCAATTACTTAGGAAATTGTTATCGTTCGATCATGCCCCTCGTACGAGAATTTTTCAACGCATTACATCTATTACGATTGGTTTCGATTGCTACTGAAGAAAATTCATATATTTTAGCCTTTTTTTATATCTCTACGTTCTTATTGGCACATCGCCAGGGAGATTATAAAAAAAGGAAGAGAGGAATACGCAATTTCGCTCAGCTTTCAAAGCTTTTATACTTTTTAGTGCTTTTCTGACTAATGGTTTAATAAGTATTCCAAGTAATAAACGTCGTAGTATATTGCAATACGATGTAATAATCACGGAATTTATTAAATGTTCCGTTTTTACATCCGTTTATCCAAAGAATCGTCAGACTGTTAACCTTACATTGTTGCTTCCCCGTTAGATAGAAAATGAAAATAAGAACTGCAAATATTGAAATATTTTTAGAGTACCGATTTTGCTCTGTTTCAAAATAGAAGAGCCGTTATGACGTTTCGTAATTGTCTTAGGAAATACTTGGATGTCTTTCAAAATAACAGATTTTTTAAAAAAAATTTTGTCGTTTGATGCCGATTAAAACGGGTTATTTCTGTTGAATTGAATAAAATTAACTTGAATTTTAAAAAAAGAGCACAAATACTCATACACAAAATTTTTTCGCATTTATTTTATTACCGTTTTTATTCGAATCTAAACCGAACTTTTTTCCAAATGTTAATAGTACTGAAAATCGAAGGCAGCATAGAATCGAAAGCGGAAAAATTCTTTGGATGGGAGAACAGAACATGATACTGTGTGATGGTTAGACCTATTACAGGTTCATGTAAGCATTTAAAATTTTTTTTAATACTTGTAAAGTATATTAATTATTTACTTCTTATTAGTTCTTATTTAAATGTTTTTAAATTTCATAAATATCGAATATCGATATAAAAATTTACACTATTTTTTTATTTTTTCACAAAAATGTGTTGGAGAATTTACGGAAAGGCTTAGAATTGATGGCGGCTTAGATTCGAACAAATATATTAATAAGCATTTTCCAAGCATAAGAATATATTACTCTCTGATATAATTAGTATTGGCAATATTTGCTTGACCGACTGATCAAGAATATATTTTTTGAAAAGTAATATCAACAAACAATTTTCAATAAAAAATTACTGAAATAATCAATAAATAAAATTTAATGAATACTTATTTAAGTAATTTATAAATATCCATTATCCTTTGTTACACTTATTGTAATAAATATTGACTTTCTATTCCTTTCTCAAAAATAAATACATTATTCCTTTTTTTGGAAGGGGGTTGAGTCTTTTTATTCATAAGAATTTGATTCACAAAGAAAGAATCTCAAGCAATTTCTTTCAATCAAAAATGCAAATTTTCTTTTTCTTTAAATAATGACATAAAAGTGAGTTTGTTTTGGAATTTTCAAAGACATTAAAATTTCATGTGAAGGTCTCTTTTTTTTATCCTTCCAAAAGAAATAGAATTTTACTTTCATAAAACGACAAAGCTTTTTTATAGTGTTCTTAGTGTAGATCAAAAGACAGATAATAAACTTTAGATAATATTCAATGGATTAAACAGTTTATAAACTAGCAGAATGTTCCTCTCCTGAAGCTAAGAACTTTATAATTCAACTGAGATTCAACGTAAAGTGTTTTATTTTTCATAAAAAATCACGAATACATTCCAGTTAGAAAACTTTTAAAGTAAGAAAAATATTTTTGTCTAAATATGCTGTGTTTAAAATGCAAAAATTGTAAAGAAAACTAAAGAAACTGTCCAAAATATTTTTAAATTAAAAAACTAGAAAAACGCAGTGGTTTGGAAAAAAATCTTCATCTTGAAAAACACATTTAGAAATAAAAAAAATAAGATCCCAAAAATACCATTATAATATTAATTTTTTGTGTCATTCGTTACATTTTAAAAAGCTATTTTTTATGTGCTCGTTTCTCTTTTAAATTCATTAATGAATATAAATATAATGTATCGATGCACACATATCAGGAATCCTAAAAAAATTATTCTTGTAGAATTTTCCTTGGTTTTCCATGTTTATTAAAAACCAACTCTTCTAATTCATAATTCTATTTTTAATTTTGTGAGGGAATTATTTTTAGCTTTAAACTATATAAATTTCTAGAAATTTTGCAAAAACCTGTTACACAATAGATACCTAATCAAAGTTGTGTTCGAAATTACGGTAAATTTAATTTTTTAGGTTTTCTTCAAGAGTTAATCATACAACATGTTTTTTTTA
This sequence comes from Trichonephila inaurata madagascariensis, assembly GCA_019973955.1. Classification (NCBI taxonomy): domain Eukaryota; kingdom Metazoa; phylum Arthropoda; class Arachnida; order Araneae; family Nephilidae; genus Trichonephila; species Trichonephila inaurata. The sequence continues at coordinate 138,114 of BMAV01003816.1, read as the reverse complement.
AGGTTTTTTAATCAAATAGTACTCTTTCAGTATAACTCTAATGGTTTTCTTTATAATTAAGTACTGTTATCTGCATCTTATTTGGTATTTCATTTATAAACTCAATAAAAATAACCTAAATGTAAAGGATCACTCATTTTAATCATTTTCATTTAGCTTACATGAATTACCAGTTCTTCTCACGAGGAAGTAATTCATTATCCTTTTGCTAACATTTTCATGCCTCTGTACAGAATTAGTTACTGAAATGGCTTTGTATATCTCGAAAACAAAAGATAAGATTCTCCGCTTTCGTCTAATCCCTTTTTAAACTTTTAATTAAAACTTTCTGCCACGGAGATTATCCGCAATGTCACAAGTGCTTAGATTCAGAAGTAATTAGAAGAAACATTACTCTATACTTTGTAACGAAACGGATGCATATCTAATTCAAAAATCAATCGATTTTCTAACCTTTATCATTGTTTAAGCATCTATTCCGCTATGTCCCGATGCGCCTAAAATGTACCTTTTAAAATTGAGTGGGTTATGAAAAATCTGATTACATCCTCATCAACAGAGTTTTCGAATAATAGGCACGTTTTTGTATTGCATTAAATATCTATTTAGTAGGAACTCAATCTATTTTTGGACAAATGCTAACTGTTTTAAGATGAAATTGAAGAAGATACAACTTTGTATGAAGTTTGTAAATGTGACGATATATTTCAAAAATAATTAATTTTCAATAGATAATCAAAATACAAATGAACGATGTTTCATCCCATCTTATTTTTTTCTGTCGTGGTTGAAAATTTTTTTATATTGGATAAGTATATTTAACATTCATATGCTAAATTTAGCCGGATTTTTTCTGAATGAAAATCAAAAAACTTTCATGTATTGTTATATATGTTTCACGTATGTTTTTTTTATATTAATAGTTTCTATTTTCCCATTATTTGAAGCTATATTGAATATCATTTCATTTTATTTAACTAAATTGTAAAAGCTATTTTTTTTCATTGCCTATTTCGTCTAAAAATATGGGCTCATGAAGAACCACTAATGTAATTCAATTTAGTTTTTAATAAAGATAGTTACTCAACACTTGCCTTTTATAGATCATTTTACAAAGGATGCGATATTTTTAAATTACTGAGGGAAATAATTCTCCTGTTAAGGCTTTTAAAATTAAAAACAAAGGCGTGTATTTTTCCCTTTTTTTAAATTGTCTATTATACATATTGGGAGAGAGAAAGAGAAATACGTGCTTGTCTTTCTTTCTATGTATTTCACTTAAGTATTTGTGTTAACAATACCTATAAATAATCCAAATAAAATATTTTTAGTTCACACCCCACCATAAAATTAAATACCCCAAGGATTTTTAATCGGTTTTTTATAGTGAAATTCCTAAGTGTAAGACAATTCTTTTCGAATTTGTCTTTATCAAAAATAAAACTCTCTGGAAATGAAAGCTAAGGTTTCAACGTTGAAAGATAAGATTCCTTTGGGAGAACAGGCTCTTAGGGTACTTCTTCAGTTGCTATTCGACGAAACTAAACGATACATTTGCTTTTAGTGCTATCGAGTGTTCTCTTTGTCCTCGCAAGTATCTAGTTCCCTTTCATCACCTTCCTTGTTTTCACATCACGTCCAACTTCATTTGCATGCCTTCCCCTTACAACGAACAGATTGTAGAGCTTACTTCAGGATAGACAAAATAAACTCTGGTTTCTTTCATTCACGTGTTTTCCTGCGGTTTTCCTGGTTTTTCGCCAACCTTCTTTTTACGTGATGTCTTTATTCTGTATTGTGACGTAGAACTGTATATGCCCCTAAAATCTAGGTAAAGATAAGGGATGAATTTACGAGGAATTTGAAATGCAAAAAGACTGGGAACGATCTCTGTCGTGTTGAAATTTTCGGAAAAGAGGAAAGAAGCAAGGTGAATGGAACAAAAAATAGGGGATGTGTTCTATGCGGTGTGTTCTATTTCATATATTTCGGGAACGTTTTTTTAAGGATCGGTTTTAAAAAATGCTAAGTGATAGGATGACGATTTTGAGAAAAAAAAAGAATAGAATGAATTTTTTTGGTATGATATTTGAATAATGTCTCTGTCCCAGAATGATGTATTATTGATGAAATTTTAAGCTGGTGAAAGATGAGTTTATTCTGCTGAAGCGACCAAAGAGTGGTTTTTCAGCTTAAAGCTGTTGAAATGTTTGAAATAGTCAATAGAGATAAAGTATCTATTAGTGTTTTGTTTTACTGTAAAAGGAAAATGTTCTTACTATCTCTCATGAATAAGATTTATCTTTCGAAATCCCGGAAAGCAGTTTTCAGGTAACTTCTGAGAAAGGATTTCATTTGAAAAAAATTTTTTATTTCTAAAAAGCTTTTGTAAGTAGTTTGTTTAAAAAGCTTAAGTGATTTCAAAACAATTTATTACTTTTTCTAGTACAAAAGGATTTCTTTCTTAATTCAAAGAAGTTATTCTATAAATTGTGTGTTAGAATTTCAAAGAAATTTGAGAATGTTAAATTGAATGGTTAAGATCACAAACTCGAGTTATTTTTGCTATGGAATTTATCTAATTTTTCATACATATTTGTTCACATAATTTTTTCAAATCTTACGAATAATATTTTAATCTAATAGATGAATGATGAAAACAATCAATATGTAGATGTCTTTAAAAAATAATCTAATTTTCAAATAAAACTCTAACATTCTAATTCTAAAAATATCCTAATATACAAAATTTAATTATATAAAGTATTTTATTGCTATTATTTTAATTTTGTTTTTATCAACTTTTCATGAATTATGAATTTGAGCATTTCATTAGAAATTTTTTACAAGCCATACACTTACAAGGGAAAATAAAAAAAATTTAAAAAAAACAAAAAAAAAAAACAATAAGATCTTGTGCTAGAAGAATTATTTTTATGTAAAATACATTTTTCTCTTAATTATTTAGCATTTAACAATCAATAAATAATTTAACTGTTTTCCTAAGACTGAAATTAATGATATAACAGCATCATTTCAGAGAATTTCGTTTTCTTTTATTTATCAAACAATTTTTCGATTAATGTTTCAGTTACTGAAAATAAATTCTTGATAAACACATATAAATGTTTAGTTACATTTAACTCAATATTTAAGTTGGTTTTTCAAGCTATACAAATATTGGGAAAATAATTCTGACAACCAAAAATCACTCAAAATGGGGCTAAAAAATCAGTTTCTGGGTTGACTCATGCACCCGCAAGCCATCAAACAAATTCGATGAGGAAAGAAAATCCATTTTCAGTGTCATTTTCTGGTTTCTTTGATTTTATATTCCTACCCTTGTGGAATTTTCTTGATGTGTGTTTCTAAATTCAATAAAAGTAATGGAATGCAATACAATCGATGGAGAAAGCTCTTGCTGTTGACATTCCATCAGCGCCTACCTCCACAGATTTTTTCGCTGCACAGCTTCAATCGTAAATGGGAGCTTCCGTTAGGTAGACAACAGTTTCTTTCTTGCTAGCTCTTCGTATTATTGAGTACAACGGAAATACTATAAGCTCATAAAAGCGTAGAGTTATTATATCGAAGTAAGTCAACTTATTTTTTTTCTTCCTAGGGTGGTGGAAAATCTTTCCGCAAAAAAATCTCTTGCTGCGGATAAAATTCCAGTCATAATATTATATTTGAAAATCTTATTTAAAAAGCTTTTTTGAAGAGAAATTTGGAAAGCGTTCTTTTTTTTTTTTTTTTTTTTTTTT
>BMAV01003816.1:70697-127605 GCA_019973955.1 Trichonephila inaurata madagascariensis | reverse complement strand
TAGACGAAAATTTGATTATTCGTCGTAATAGTAAATATACATTCAGGGGTGAGAGAGTGAGATATGAATATAAAATTAAGCAATGAAAGCAGTTTTTAAAAGAAATTATGAAGTTTAAAAAATTTAAATTATAATGAATTAAATTTGATTAAAATTTCTTATAAATTAATTTTTATTCATAAGTTAAATTTTTTAAGCTAAAATTATTTAAAAATTTTTTGTAACTTAAAGCCTGATTTTTCCTGTAAAGTTTTCTGGAAAAAGTCTATCATGATTTACACTTTTACATTTATATAAACTATAGATGTTTATGATTTCATTATTAAGGCTTCCAAGTTTGATTTATTTATCAATTCACTGATATTACATAGTAGAATTAAATGCAACATCTCACACTTATCATAGTATCATCTACATAAGTATTTAAATCATGTTACATGCTTAACACATTTCATGTTAAAATATTGATTCTAAAAATATGAGTATCAATGCATCTTAGTCAAATTTATTTCTGTATTGTAATCATTCGAATACTTTTCTCAAACTCCTCTTATTTTCATCAGTATCAAAGTCATTTTATTTCTTTACTTTAAATTCAGGTTTCTTAGGTCCAAGTCCTTTCTTAAATCTATTTCTGCGTTTTTAGTTTTTCTCTATTGCTCTTCGTCGGCTTCTTTTTACCATAAATCTCTTTTGGTTTTATTCCATCAAACTAGGGATCCCTTTGCAGTTTTTGTTTCAATTACTACGTAAAATTACTAATTTTTAAATGAATCTTTTTTATTTTTGCAAATATTTTTTCTTTTGACTTTTTAAAATATCCTTTCTCTGAATTCTGCTGAAGCTAAACATTGATTTTGAAAAAATATTGTTAAAAAGCAATATTAAAAGGTTTTTTTTTAATCTGAATTAATGGGTTGATACTTTTCCAGACTTAAGTAGACTAGTAAACGTACATGAAGGTAATAACTTCCAGTAATAATAACAATATGTAATAAACTTTGTTTTTAAATCCAAATAAGCTGTTTTGGCATTACACGTTTTCTTAGCTTAACTGAGCATATCGCTAAATTATTCAATCTAAGAGTGGCTCTTTTTTTTAAAAAAAAAACTGCCATCTGTTGAATTCAATCATGCATATTACTTCAATCTTGAATTTTGTGCTATTTTAAGTATAATTGAGGTTACTAAGTTATTAATTTGATCCTAAAAGAAATAAATAATCTAGTAATTAAAATTTATAAAAATAAGTATTATACCCTGAAATATTGTAATGTAATGAAATAAATTAATTGCAATTTCTAATAAGCAAAATTAGAAATTTTTAAAACACAAACAATATGCAAATTTATTTTTCTTAGGTAAAATAATCTAAACTTAATAATATTACTTTAGAGGGAAAATGCTTAAAAACTAAATTTATCCTTAACTAGAATATAGTTCAAGAAGATATGAAAAAAGGGAGAAGAAATATAAGAAAAAGAAAGAAAGCAAATTCTCGTTTTTGTTTCAAAGGTTTGAAAATTTGGGATGAAGCTCGCAAATAACATTATATTTTTAGTTTTCTTCAAAAGTTTCCTAAATAACTTGGAAAACAAATTTCAGACCATCATGTATTGTTCAAAGGAATTTCTTGAAGACTACTATTTAAATTTTTTTCACGGTATACTTAAATTCAAATGAAATCGGAAGTTACAGAAATTAATTAATTAGGTTATGGTTTATTACATAAAAAACAAATTAAATAAGTTTTGTCTAAGAAATCCGTATCTTTTAGAATATAAGTATTAAAATCTTATCTCATAGTAAAACTAGAATCTTATCTATGAATGAAAGAATTTGCATGAATTAATTGCATAAAATTAAAAAGAAGAATAATAAGGTAAAAATAAAATTGTTAGAATAAAAAGAGAAACAATATTAAAATTACTAAAATATAATTTCACTTGAACCATTTTAAACATAAACAAATGGAAATTTAACAACTAAAAATGAATAGTAAATAAATAGGAAACAAATTGAATTTGTCTATTAAATGGAGCTTAAGTGTATATCAGTCCAATTTATAAAACAAATAGCTTGAGTGTGTGTTCGTTTGTTATTGTCTTTGCCTGTTTTCAACAGTAATGACCCTTGTTTAAAAATACAGCAATCAGAAATTCCTTTAAAAGAATTTATTCATCTGAAGCGAAACTCTTGAAAAAGTTAAAATCTTTTATGGATTGACTGAGGAGTTAACTTATATGCAAGCAGGAATCCCAAAGAAATGATTGACAATTAGGTCGACTTATTTAGAAATTTGATGCAATTTTAAGAACACCAATCGTACTCGTGAACTTCAAACTCTTTCTTCCGAATTGAGTTTAATTTTTAAGATATTTGGGATTTAAATGATTTTGATTATACAGTTGAATTGCCATAATCCTATAGTTCTTTTATTTCTTTAATTTTTTTCCATTCCAAACAAAATCTTTTCCCATTATTAAATCTGTGGAAGAGTTAAATTGTGATATTATCCACAATTCATTGAAACATAGATTATCTTCATATAGAAATCTATACATATATTATCTTTCATATTTTGCACCTATTTGATAAGTCTGAGTTAAAGAAGTCTTACAATTAAATAACAACAAATGAACCCGGAAAAAAATTCTTCGATTATTTTGCAAAGTATAACAGCGCTTTATTTAATATGCTTTTATTAGCTTCACCTGTATGTAATGGAATCTTTAGACTCGATTTTTACCCACTTTAAAAGGTCAGATTAATTTGAAATTTTGTACACTTGTCAAAGACCGATGACAACTCAATAATTTAATATTTTTGTTCCATTGTTCTGATTAGGATCATCAGTATTAACGATTTCCCATTCCCTGATTCGACGACTAATTCCAGATTTCTTTTCCACATTTGGAGACTAAAAGATTAAATTATAACCCTAAAGCGAAAACCCTTATGGTTAATACAAATAAACAAAGAAAGTGTTCTCTATGTAAAAAAGGGAAAGATGCATTGGCTAACCCTACATTTTGTAAACCAGGCTGTATCGACGCACTGATAGGATGCCAATGGGTACTTCAAATTCTAAAAGAAATACGCATTTAAAATTAATTCATCAATGAATAAATGTTAGCTCAAAAACTAAAAAAAACACGCTTTATTGTACATCGAACTAAAAATTGAAAAATAAATTATAGTTTAAAAAAACTAAAAAGCACGCTTTTATAGTTAATCCAAATAAAAAGTAAAAAATAATTCGTAATATAAGAATAAAATGATTAACAAGAAAATTAATGTCATTGTGGTGAAAGCGTAGGGTGCTTTGAATTACATTTTTACACTAAGTTTGCATTTCAAAATAGAACTAGTAAGAAATTATAACAATTAATATAGAGCACACCAAGCTTTTACCACAATGACATTAGTTTTCTTGGTAATCATTATATTTATATATATATATATATATTATAAGAATTATTTTTTACTTTTTAGTTCGATTAATTTAGTTTAACGTGTTTTTTAGTTTTTTTAATCTATAATTTTTTTTTCTTATTTATATTTATTCGTTAACTTTTTTCGATAAGGATGATATTCATACATATTTAATAAGAAGTTTCCAGAAAGTTTTCGGGACTTACAAAATAATGTTTAAATGGAAAAAAAAAAGAAACACTTAATTTTTGCGCTGCGCCGGGTGCATTTGGTAAGTAATACAGATTTGTTGAATGTTGCACACAGGGGGATATTTCTCGAATCCTTCATATTTGTTCCTAATTTCAGCACGCCACACATAATTATTTGTTGGAGAAAGGCATAATTGTGAATCAATTACATATTTAATTTTTATCAGCAAAAAAATTAAAATTAGAAATTTTTGTTTGCGACTGATTTTTCGATATCATATGTGAATCTATTCATTTAATGTTAAGGAGGCTAATCGAAATAACGATGTTGGTAATGATTAATTCATGAGAAGATCACTAATTTGCTTTTACATCAAGTGCAAAGAGGAAGTTGTTTAATTCTAAAAAAAAAAGTAGAAAATAGGATAAAACAGTCTAAATTCATGCCGTACAAATTATAGTTTTTCCATGATCTGTAAAACTGGGTATAATTTAATTTCCCTAAATAAAATGGAATCGTAATCACACTCGCTGCTTGGTATGCATAGATAATGAAGGAAATGTGGAAAAAATGTGTAAGAAATTACCATCAGTAATGATCGGAGCCCTTTTTACTCTTCCCTTAAAGTAATTACTTAAAAAACCTTGATAAATCACAAGTTTGGGGTAAATGAAAAAAGGAAACAAAAACTTTTTTTTCTTCTTTTTTTTAGAAAAATGGGTAGCCTTTTCCATTGCTCGACCAAATATTAATTACGTTAGAAATTATGGAGTTAAACGTAATTTTTAATTTTCGTTTCTTTAATTTGGAAAATTTTGCATTTTTCATTAAAATTTGCAATGAGGATAAAGCAAGCGAAAGAAAGAAAAAGTGTCGAAGACTTTCTGCTTGAAGTCAGATCATTCTTTATGCAAATTAGATAATTAAATCTAACTTTATTTAATACAAAAAGAACTTTGGAGGAATATTTCGCAATGTTTTAAGTTAAAAAGCAATTTTTAAAACTTTTCACTTGCACTTTAGCATGGAAAACATATTTAGAATTTTAAGTAAAGGAAAATTAAATTTGTTTAGTAGTGAGTATAAAGGAATTTTTTTTTCCTATGAATGTGTTAAAAAGGATGTTAAAGTGCTCTCTTTGTCCTTAAATAAAAACTTTATTCAAGAAAAAAAGTGCTGAAATGTTGAACATTCGAATACGCTTGTAGAGTTCTATATACATACGTAGCTAGTAGTGGATATTAAAATTCAAGCAAAAATTTTGAAATCCCTTTTTGCTTTCAATTCTTTTTATATTGTTCATTGTAATTTCGACACATATTAAATTGAAAGTCGAAAAATACCGAAAATAGAAGTAAAAATAAGAAAGATACACGTAAAATTAATTATAAAAGATTTCATAGTTTATATATAAAAGACTAGGGAAAAAAAAACATGATTTATTTTTCAGTAAAAAAATCTAGATAAACTTTGATTATTTTACATGACAACACGAAAACTCTCATTTTGATTTAAAAAAGCGTCTTTTTTCAGTGTCAGCACCTTTACTTTATAAAGTAACTCTGAAACAGCTGCTACAGTATATGATGGGTTAATATATTTTAGAAAATCTTAAAGAAATTAATATTTGAAGTAAAAATACTGTTTTTGGTTTAAAAGAAGAATGAAAATATCTTAATTGAACATAAAAATGAAACATGTTATAACCTTTCATTTCATAAAAAAAGAAGCACGTCCTTCCCGGGGCCGCACATTGTGTTAGGAAAATTGTCCAGAGAAAGAAATTGACATTTCTCGGATCGTTGGGCAAAAGACACATGAAGAATAAAACTAAATAATTTATCTCATTTGACATCATGTGTAAAGAATATTTTTTTACATGACATGTACACCAATGGTTTTATTTTATGTTGAGATCATAATAAATGATTTTTAAACCTGTAGAGAACATTTTTTGAGGGGTAGATTACAGAACTTGAAATAGAAAAAAAAAGTCATTGCGTGAATAATTTGCTGTAATTTGAATGCACTCGTGGCTGATTAAATAAGCTAATAATTTTTAACTAATTTCCAGCTAATGATAAAGTTCTACAAAATCAAAACATTTGACTTTTTATTTAGTACTAATAATTAGCTGGATTATAAAAACAAAATATAAACAGTTTTTTCATTTATTTTAATGAGTTTAAATACGTTAAGGAAAACTATGCAGAAATAATTATTAATAGCTTGTAGAAGGTGATTTTTATTAAAAATCTGTATTATATATTAAAAACAAATATAAATAAACTCAAATCACATTAATTACTTTTAACAAGAGTAATGTAACTGAAATTGAGGCATTTCCGTAAAAATTATTCTAGTAAAACACTAAGTTATTCCTTTATTATTTCAAATTCAGAAATCACTCTCTTCAAAAGTTGAATAATTTAGAAATGATTTCATTTGTCTTGATTTAATTATTTCTTTAATTTATTTATAATAGAAAAGATTATAATTATAAAATATTTTCTTGCAGATATCTGATAAATATTATAGGAAACATCATAGCTAACGACTGAACAACCATTCTATATTCATCGGTAGCTCTTCAACTTCGTAAGTAATATTGCTCACATTTATAAAGTTTCTTGAGAAAAAAAAATGCTAAAATTAATTTAAGCATAGAAATTCACAATTCAAAAGAATTATAAGAAAAGAGATAAGTAGATTAATACTTCAACATAATAAACAATTTGTAATAATTTTAGAACTGAGATAAAGTGACGAGATAATAATAACTTTATTCATAAAAAAAAAATCTAACTTGATTTTCTGAAAATTTTTCTATCGGGTTTCCCAATTAAGAAAGTGTTTTGAATGCCTTATCTAAAACATAGCTCAAACAGATAGAATTTTTTTTTCAAAATAATAAAGCAATGGCTTTTTGAAATAATTACCTATTACAGTTTAAAAAAAAGAAGTAGGATTTCCATAGTAAAAATTACTCGAAATTTTTCCATTATTTTAAAATCCTGTACACTAGAAAGACTGAAATTTAGTATATACCTATATTGCCGAAACGAAGTCAAAATGTCTGTGTTGTGAAAGAATAACTAATGTGTAAAGAAATTTGTTTAAAATTAATTTTTAATTTGTTTATATTATTTACAGTCATATAACAAGTTATTAGTAAATATTAACTATAAAAAAAATTTACTTCACAAGGGAAAGAAAGGAATTCTCTAAAAAAGTCTAAGAAATTGTGTCATTATATACGTAATTGTTTTTCTAATTGAAATAAATTAAAGAGCAGACAAAATGACTTTCTTGGGCACACACACACACACAATCTAGTATTAATTATGTTTTTACCTTAACTATCTAAAAACTTCAGTTGCATTTTATGAAGAAAACTTCATTTCACTAGATAACTCACCAATATGAGCAATCCAAGAATTGTATCTTGTTTTTCGCAAATAATAGGGGGGATATATTACGTTGAAAAATTGCACTGAAACGCACAAAAAATAATGCATCTGACCTATCTAATGTACCATAAACCGTTAGCTGAAGAAGATATCGTACAGTAGATAAACGACTTTGAAGAGAAGTTAGTAGCCTCAGCAATGATAAACATCGTTGACAGTTACCACAATGATATAAGTCGTTATGGTTGAGGGTTAATATATCATTCAAATTGAGGGACTATTATTATGATAAACAAAAGAAATCCTAACAATGGTTCTGTCAGTATCACACTACTATACCGGGATCATTAATAACGGGAGTGAAAGACAATTAGGTTCACAGTAGAGACTCCATAATACCTTCATTAGAGAGATTTGATAGAATATCTGACAAATTTACACAAGTATTAACTGTATTGCTTACATTCATTGTAATGAAGTTATGCTGCATCAATATGAATACCATTTTAGCCGAAAGAAGTTTACATAACGAAAATATTTGAGTAAGTATTTGTTCTAAAAGTCAAATAATATAATGTCTGACTCTCATAAATATGTCTAAACAACTCTTTACTTAAGAGTAAGAATTTACTGTGGGATGCTGAATCATCATTGCACTTACAAATCTTGAACAAGAAATTTGAACATAAAACTGACCTTATTTTCTCATAATTAAAAACATTTAATTTAAAATTTTAAGATCACAAAATATATACATTTGGTTAAAAACACAATTTTCATTAAGCATAGCTACCTCGTAATGTATTTTAAAACATTAATTTTTGACAAGAAGAATATTTTCTCTCTCAGAAGGATTTTCACATACATAGAATCCCAAAGTTATACAGAATTCACAGCTGTGGTTCTACTACAGGAACTGATTACTGAAACTAGCACTAATTTTTTTTCAATTATTCATTATAAACCCAGTTAAAAAATACTTAGTTTGATTTTTGAAATTATTTGATTTTTAGCTAATGCTTTTTTTCAAAAAAGTTAGTCAATGCTTACTTTGCAAACAATTTCATAATAATATTAAATTCAATATGTGAAGCAAAGTATTCAATATATTAATAATGGTAATTTCCTTTCTTTATTTGAATTCCTGAAGTAGTATTAAATTTTAATGTAAATTAATTGCTAAAACTTTACGATAAATCTTCAAATTACGAAAAAGCCAGAGCAGTTTTCAATGTATATATATATATTGAAAATATATACATATTATTCCTCTCCTTGAGACATTCATTATTGTTCTCTTTTCTTAGCTTCATTTTAATATATTAGCAGTTTTTCTTCCACGTGTTGTATTAGGCTTAACTTTTCAACTTGGTTCCCCCCCTATTATGTCGAAAGTTTCTGCTGTACGGGGAGTTTGGATCCATAAAGCATTGCTAACCCTAATTCGATGGCCTAATTCAGCGACAGCTTTAGAAATCATAATAGGTCTCCAGTTTAGTCCAAAAACTTTTTTGTATCTACATTTGTTGTGTCTGGTGAATTCCAATTTCTTCCTGTTTTAGCACTGTAGGTTCTCTAGTACTTCTTCACTTTTATTTTATATTACTATATATATACACATATATATATATATGTAAATGTAGAAATTTGATTTTTTTAAAACTGATGCAGATCAAAGGCCTTTTACCAAAGATCCATGAATACCTTAGGTATTTATGAATTTCTATAAATTATACGTTAAAAAATAAATCGTCATTTTTATTTTTGAATTACAGGTAACTAGATTTTAAGTTGTTTTCTCTTTTAAAAATTGGAAAAGAATACTGCATAGCATTAGTTAAGTCCTTCATAAAAATATAGCATCGTTGTAAAATAGCTTTCTTGTATGATTTAAGGTATCAAACTTTATTTTAAATTTCTTATATAGTAAATACATGTATACATTTGTATTATTTAAGACACATTAATTTCTATTAATATCCAGTAGTATTTGAGGTACAAGGAAATAAAAATGTATATTATTTTATTTTTAACGTTAATTATTCTTTATTGTGACTGGTTTCATTTATGCTTTTATTTTATGCAGAAAAAACAAATCATTTATATCTAAAAGAAAATCCATCTGTAAGAAGAGAAATTTATCTGAAAAGGAGATGGATGCTATTCCTTTTTAAAGTCTAGCCTCAGTTTGATTAATTAAAATAGTTAAAAATTCACACTGATCCAGACGCCCACATATAACGGATTAAGAATTAAAGGGGGCTCTTTTTATTAAGTTAATTTATTTACAACTTGGTACGTGAGTAGTATTTAAGAAAGTAAATAAGGTAAGTAAGAAAGTGAATGAGATAAACAGAATAGTAATTAATTTAAAAGAAGTTGGAAGCAAATGCAAGATGCAATTAAAGTAATTTGAGGACTGACGTATTACTCTAAATACAGAGATTCGATGTATTCCAAGTGAGATTCACGTTAAGTACTACTGTGTTAGGCTATATTTTTATTATGGAGAAAGTGCAATTAATCTCTCCCACTCACACTATTTACATTTCCTGGCTTCACATAGACTGAGATTTTATGCAAAAATGTACATTTTAGAATAAACAGAAAAATTTAATTTTTAGCATATTTATGTAAACAATTTTAGAAAAGGAACTTGAGTTGCTGGAAAAAGAATTAATGGAACAAAATAAAATAATATTAACTAAAAGGGAAGAGCCTTATTAGCAAGAGATTTATCGAGAGAACAGATTAAAATATCTCCTATAAATGTAGGATCCCTCCAATTATAAATAATGGTTCTTCCCAGAAAATTTAATATCGAATGCTTACCGGAGAAAAGTATTTCATGTTAGAGAAAACTTTTAAAGCCGTGATATTAATGCATTATTCATTTTGAACTGTAACAATAAATTCGAATTTCTTTATGACCTATTCACAAATAAGATTTGAAGAAAAAGTCTTAAATTTATCCTCCTATTTAATTTTGATATCAATAATATCATAGTAAGTTATCTACAATTTTTTTTCTTTTTATGATATTAGGCATTGCAAATAAAGTTTCATTTAAAAAAATTTCAATTTATATTCATTTTTCGAATTCTAAGTTTTTAAAATTCCTAAAAACTTTTAACTCAGACAGTTCTTTTTTAGTCAAACACATTTTTCTGATTTAGCATTGGAATACATATGTATACACCCAATTCCTTTTTACACGATTTTGAAATAACACGGTACAAGAATTTAACGAATTTTTTTTACACGAGTTTTTTGTTCTAGCACGAATTCCAAAAAAATTTGGGGACTCGTGCCCTTTGGATGAGGACAATTTGAACGAATTTATGACAGTTTATGATAAATAAAGAAGTCGATACTGGTAAAATAGAAAGTGATATCTTGCTATTAACAGTTCATTTAATTCGCGAGGAATTGAAATTTGAAACAAGTATGGAACAAAATTTTATTATACTTATGATCCTGACATAGAGATTGCATTGAGATTTCTTCTTAATCTTGTGTAGCAGGATATCAAGAATTATGTAGTAAACTTTAGAAACCAAAACATTTGTAAAATCAAAAAAAATCCAACACAGACCGTTTATAACAAACGAAATTCTTCATTTGAATCAAAACCGACATTTGTGCTAGATATATCTGGCGCATCTACTGATGATAACATATTTGATCCACTTCATTATAAACGTGCACGCCTGTTATCAAGTAGCGATGAACAGTTATTAGTTAGCAGTTTTATTCCTAATTTATAATTTAAATTTTTAAATGCTGTATGTATTTATTAACTGATACTCTAACTCAAATTTTCTTTGTAACAAAATTGAGTTATTTTTGCTTTACAAATATGTAACATGGATTTTGTTATTATTTTTTTGCATGGTTTTTTGGGAAAATATTTAGAGATTTTTCATCTTACGTGATGTTTTAAAATAGTGGAACATATCTCCAAATTTACCATATGTTACATATATTTTTTACACCATATTTTTACAAGGTTTTCTAAGGAACGTGTAAAAAAAGAGATGGGTGTATTTTGATAAAACATATTATAGCAGACATAAATCAAAGGTATATTATAAGATACATTTTTAAAAGATTTTTTTAAATTATTGTATACATTACTTAAAATACCCATATCATGTTCAAAGCGAAATTAAATAAATTAAATTAAACCTCTAGCAGAAGAGAGTATTGTGTGTATTCCAATTAGATGATTATTTAACGAGCTTCGAGAGGCGAGTTCGGAAATGGGAAACTGATTTATGTTACGAATATTTTAATGATTCAGGCAAACAGTGTAAATTTCCTTATCAGTGCTCAACAGACGTAACACGTTTTCGTAATTTAGATATTAGGTTGCACAGAATCAAGTCAGAAAATCTGTTTATTTAAACTTCCTCTAGTATTTAAATTCTGTGGAAATTAGTAGTCTTTGAAATACCGTAGAGATTATTCTACTGTCTGACATACCTACATGTCAATTCAAAGTGGATCGCTTGACAGCTACAATTTAATTTAGTATTTAAATCTAAGTCTAATTAAAAATTTCATCTAAACTTCCTACTTAGCTTTTTAATTTGATATATTGGCTTATACCCAACGAGTTCACAATATTATTATTTAGCCTCAAAAGTTTTTTTTTACAGCTGTGTAAAAATAGGCTTTAAATTTTATGTCATAATATACATCACATACAATAGTGAAGTCTCAAAAGAATTATATGATTATTATATAATGATATGTGTATTAAATAAGGGAATGAAAAGAAATTCATTTTCATAGTAAGAATTATTTAAAATTGTCTTTTTTTTTCGGGTTTGTTATGCATGAACACAATAATATTATTCAAGAAAATATTTTACTATTCTTTTAAACCTATATTTTATTTTATTATTTCAAAATAAGTTATTTTGCATTTAAAATAATCAAGAAGTAGCAGTAAAAGAAAAAGGTACGTGAAATAAAATAATCTTTAAATATGCCTGGTATTCACATTTCCTTAACAGCTACTTCAATCACTTTTTAATTTCATAGCAATGGTTTTTCAAAAACATTATAAGTGAAAAACTATTCCGCGTCTAAATTTTTTCTGAAAATAATGCATCATTGATTTCATTTACATTAAAAATCCATTAATTACTGAATAATTATTTGTGCACATTATAGATAATGCGGTTATCACTCATTTACTTTACACTCAAATAATTATTAAGTTATTGACAAGAATTGCAAAAAGCTAAATAACTTAAATTGAAAAGTTATTGGAATATCACGTGTGGTTTATCTAAGATATTTAAAGTTAACGTCATAGTTCAGCTCTCTATACTTAAATTGTTGTCTGAAAAACAAATATTTGATTTATCTCTCTCTACTATAAATTACTATTATATTATATAACTAGTTGCTATATCCCGTTCTTTTAGCGGGTGAATTAAAAAATAAGGCAATAAAGTTTGAAGGATAAAGAAATTTTTAATGTGTTAACTTTAAGTGAATTGAAAAGTAATCAAAAAAGAGTCTTTTTGGCATATCTCTGCTCAACAGATTTGTCAAATTTTAAGTCTGTAAGTCTAATAGTTGAAAGAAGGGATTTTTTTATTTATAACGTCCCCGTAACACCCATGTGGGTCGACTTTTGAAATCGCCCTTCTTAGTTCATCTCTGCTCAGCAAAAGTGACATGTTTTCCAAATTTCAAGGTTGTAGGTGTAGTAATTTATAAAAGGGAATTTTTTGTATAAAACTCCCTTGCAACCCCCTTTGGGTGTCAATTTTTACAAAACCATTTCCTAGCGGTTCTCTACTCCATGAAAATTACATTCCTACCTAATTTCAAATATATAGATCTAATAGTTAAAAGAATATTTATCTATAACGGCGCAACCTCTTTTCAATCCCATTTGGGGATCGATTTTCACAAACCCTTTCTTAGCGGATCTCTATTCCATAAAAGGAACATGCCTGCTAAATTTCGTCTTTAGACCTACTAGTTCAAAAATAGGAATGTTTATATATAACGTTCCCTTAACCCCTCGCAGTCCCCTTTGGAGATATTTTTCTGCAAAACCTTTTTTGAAGCTGTTCTCTACTCCATGAAAGGGACATGCCTGCCAAATTTAAAGCCTTTAGATCTAATAGTTCAAAAACGGAAATTTTTATCTCTAATGACCGTTTAACCCTCACAACCTCTTTGGGGTCAGTTTTTGCAAAAGCACTTCTGCAGCGGATTTCTATTCCATGAAAGGGACATGCCTGCTCAATTTCAATTATGTAGGTCTAATACTTCAAAAACGCGAATATTTATCTATAATGGCACAACTCCTCGCAATCCCCCCTTGGGAGTCGATTTTCGCAAAATCCTTTCTTACCGATCTCCACTTCTGGAAAGGAACACGCCTACCAAACTTCGAGTCTATTGGTCTAATTGTTTCTGAGATATCGTCATGAGTGTGTGAGTGAATGAATGAGTGAGTGAGTCGCTTTTATCTCATATATATATATATATAATAGAGAGAGAGATAATAAAGCTTAAAAGTGAAAAACTACATCCGGTCGATTCCTAATTTAATATTTTATATTACTCTCTTCATTGATTTATGTAACATCTAGAATCGAAATGTCTAGACACCACATACAAATTCCAGTTTTATAAAACAGTGTATCAGTCAAGTAAGCAGTCAAAGTTAGTTCACATATTCTTATCGCTTAAACTTTTATCCAGCCATACAAATTTTTCCCTTCCAAAGTTTCGATAAGCTACTTGAAAATTCTCATTCGTCACTTTCAAGTTAAGATAAACCTTTTTCTAACAAGAGACTATTAATAATTGAGGAATGTGATCAATCACGTCATTATATTCTAAAAGCATTTTGATGTACTTAAGAATTTCACTTTCGACTATAAAATTAACCTTATATATTGAAATTAAAAAATTGTACAATCTTATTAGTTATTTATCTTTCACACTTTATATAATAAGATTATTCCTAAATTAATCATACTGTGATGTAAATTAGAAACGCAATCCAAGATCAATAGATTACCCTTTCCAAATATGTCACTGTTCTATATTAAACAGTACTGTTTAGTATCTTCTCCAGGTATTTGCCATATTTAGACGCGCCCATTGCATTGTCAGATCACGTATTTCGACTCATCGCTTCACATCTCCGATCTGCAGCCCTCTAATGTTATTGTTTGCATTAATCCATACTACTACAAGCATTGGCAGATGTAATCAATGTCTTGTGATCCACAACGCGATCATGAAAACCGTTGGCAAACATCTCTCGTCAACTATTTGGATCATTGGCATCCATTCCTATGTTCATACGGAAGTCATTTGCGTCGGTTGCCAGATCTGAATGACGATATCGCTTGACAACACATTTGATTATTCATAAGTTTTGGTGAAACAATTTCTAAGATACGCATTTTGAAGATACTTAAATAAATTAATAGAAAACGGTAGCTTTACTTATAGGTGTATGGAATTTATGATTGTAGAAATTTTTTAATATTTTTCTCAGTACAGTATATTTTTCTTGAAACTTATGTTAGTATTTTATTTTTAGGGAATCCGTATTTAATGTCTATATCTTTGATAAATCTTAATGTATTTTAAATAATGATATGGGTGAAGTTATTTATTGCATATTTTATTTATAAAATAAGCCAGGTGTTATTTTAATATTATGGGGTGTTTTTACAACAATTATGTTTAAATTACACCTTTGTATAAAAAATCACATTTCAAAAATATATTATTTAAACACGATATGTTGTATTCTTTTTGTATATAGTAGGTAATGGTAAAGATAGATGATTCATTAAGAAGGAACGGTATGCTAATGTTAAAATGTATCTTAATTTAACAACTCACTCTTATAATTTTCCGATTCGTTATTGTAAGTGTGTTTTCCAGGCAAATATACTAAATTAAGTCAACAACATTCTAAAAGCAATTTAATTCTAATTTGTAAATAGAATATTAAGAGATGCCTGGCTGAAATCTTTCTGAACTAGTCCTTTATTACAAATAACAGAAGAAATGAAACACTTGAGCAGGTGAAATTACTATAATGGGTGAGTTGCTGAAATATGTTAGTATAATTACTCCAGATTTATTCGCCTGAGCAAGAGTCGTGCTGCTTTGCTATTATTTTCCGGTAATTCCAGGGCAACTCGTTCAATTTAGGGATGAGGGATGAAGTAGCGCCACTAGTACAGTAGCGAACATAATCCTGTAATCTATCCACAAATTATTCAGCAAAACTTTCTCTTAGGGCTAGAGCCACCATCTGGGAAGTATAGTAGGAGCGTCTACGTGAGTAATTGTGGCATGGATATAACCTAACGTTCTCTGGTTATTTGATTCTTTCCTTAGTGGCTAAGTTTGGGTAACACTGATTTACGTGCTGATAATAGTATTTTGTTTAATGGTCTTTTAAAGGTTGTTTTTCTTTTTGACAGATACTTTTATTTTATGGGATGTGTGGCTTCCCATTTCATTTTTTTTGTTTTGTTTTTTAATAACATTTACATTTGTTTCCATATGGGTAGCAATGCTATGATTTAATTTACTGCTATTATAATAAATTGCATTTTACCTCAGATTTAAGGTGGAAGATTTAGTAACCAGAAAAAGTTTCTTTTCTAAAGGGGTCATATTTCTGGGTTTCAATAAAGAAGTTTTGGAAGTCAGTTTTCAAATTTTACCCACACCGATTCTGTAAATATTTTATTTATTGTAACATAATGTTATATTTTACAAAATTTATAATTTTTTGTTTATTGGGAAGGTAAATTAATCATTAAAAATAGTTTATTTGTAAAAATTTTACTCCAGTTCATGAATTGGAAAATTGTATGCAAATAGTCAAATATACACGAATTTGGTTACGATTTTAAAAATGAATGTAGAATTGACTAATAAAAAACACAAGAACACGTAACAATAGGTAACTAAATACAGATTTTTAAAAATGAGAAAGAATTATTTATTTGATCTACAAAGAAAAAACATCTTGTCAAAGTTTTATTTTTAAATTTCAGACAAAAAGAACTACTTGATGAAATTTTTTATACTTTCATTTATAACCCTTTTCTGTTTTTTTTATTAATATTTTACCGAAATATTAAGTCGGTTATTCTATATTGGACAAATTTTCCCTATTTATCAAAAATATTTTTAAGACAGAAAACTTCATCTATAAAATGGTTGCTTAAATAGACAAAAACTGTAACTATTTTATTATAAAACACCTTACCATATGTAAGTAAAGACAACCACTTTTACCACCAGTTCTACATTTTTTTTTAATATTCTTTTTGCCAATAAGTTATAATTTTCGGTATTAAAGCAAACTAGATTATATCTACATCATGGATACATTTTTCGATAATTGTTACTTTTTAATTTTCCGTATTATCCAAAATATATTTTTATAGAAATTCAAAGTTGTTTTGCCGATAGCATAATACCATATTACAGAAAATGTATGGGTATAAAAGTAATTAAGTTTTAATTTCTTCATATTTGACTTTAAGGATATATAAAAAAAAATTTCTGTATATTTATTAAACTCAGAAGTAGTTCTATGGAAATACAGAAGTACGCTATAAATGTTTTTAAAGGGCGATCAAACTGTAAATAAAATGTATCGATAGTATCTGTATTAGGATTTAATTGTTTTTTTCTAAGTCACCGATTTTTTTATTATTATTTGAGGTATAATTACATACACACATTCAAGCATGTATATATATATATATATATACAATAATTCAAACTACTTATATTTAAACTTCAAATCATACGAATAGTATCAAAATAATATAATGTGCAAGGAGTTGGGAGAGAAACATCTTTTTATAAAAAGCTTACTGTGAATGAATCATTCTCTTTTCAAATTTCTCTTTAGTTTAATATTTTAATAAATTAACATATTTTCATTTCGGAGAATAACATTAATTTAAAAAAGCAAATAAATCCTTATGTCATTTTAAATCCTGAGTGAAAATAATAATCCGATCAAGAATTCACTTCTACTCAGATGTAAAATTTGTTATTTGTATATCATTCTGTAAAGTATGACCTCAAATGGAAAGTTATTGGAATATATAACAAAGTTCTGATTAAACCAGCAATGAGCAACATTGTAACGCTTTACTGATTCATCGATTCAGACCTAGGTATTTCTCATTGTAGACAAATGTGCTATAGCCATTATACCCGAATTGGACATTCACTCCTCTCCTTACAATCGATATTTATGCTGGAAGCCTTACAATAACGGAATAATGCAGAGAAGTGCACTTCACAGGCTTTAGAATTAATCTTGATTTACGGTTTCCGATTGAATTCAATCGATAGAATCAATATAATTTAAAGTTTTACATAAAATAAGTAAAGTTTAAAATCATGCTAGCTTTTTAGTATCACTTTAAAATGTTAATGAGTCTTCAATAATACTCAAATTAATTGAAGAACTAAGATAATTTATATTTTCTTAAAGGAAGGAATAAATTAGAGTTATAATAGTTGCAAACATTTGCAGTATTAATCTGTGTTTAATATTTAAAATATTCTATCTAAATAGAAGTTATTATTCTTTTTCATCTGTTCCATCGCACTTATATATATATATATATATGACATGTTTTGAGCCAGAATCAGACTTAGTTTTTAAAAAGGTCTTTATTCTAGAATTAGTACATCTCTTCTGACGATAAGAGCAGGGAGGAAAAAAACACACCACGGTGTGTTTTAAGTGGGTTAGCACTTAAAACACCGATGGGGTAAGTATCGCGGATTTTATGATTGTACTTGAAAGTTAATGCTGACATATAGGGCTATTAAATATAACGATCTGGAATTAGACATGTTTATTGGCTAGGCCATATGTTCGGAAGAAATAAATGGGTGATTAGTTTGATACTTGAAGATGAAATGAAAAATATGAGTTAAGTGCTAGATAAGGAATTTAATTTTTAATCTAATTTAATTACCCTTACATTTATATATATAGTATCAAATATGTTACGTATTAAGGGTTATTTTATTTTCTTCTTTTAATAGTCAATAATGCAAGCTTTTTTTTATTTAGTAAACACTTTTAAATTCAAAGTTAACCCCTTGAGTCCATTATACGCAAGAAACTAGAATCTACTTTAAAATTTAATTGATTTTTGACAATAATGCAAAAATATACCTTTTGATGTCTCCCGATTTCATCATTGAATTTCTTTATATATAAAAAAATAACTATGTAATTTTGATATTTATTTTAAATTTTCAGAAACACATATTTCTCGCTGAATAGGAATTAGTTAAATTAAAATTGCTGTAGATTTTTATCGTGCATGAATTTTACATACAAATTTTTAACAAACACCTGTAGAGAAAACTATTTTCAATCTTGTTGATAACCAAAGTTACACTTCAAATATCTAACCCTGTTTGTGACATAAGGTCTCTCTGTTAGGGAAAGGTACTTGTGCGGAAGTAATGTAGGGAGTAATGTTGCTTCACATTATGAAGGAAAGCAGTAGTCTGAATAGTCCCTTTTAAAGCCATTCACCATGTCCTTCTAAATGAACTTGCAAATGTACTCCTTATTACAGTGGCCTACAGTTCATTTTCACGCGCCACTGATCTTACAGCAAGCACTTGTGCTTCGCGTTAATGAAGAGGTATTAAATCTACTCTGCTTTGCTAATACGATGAATGGTGTTATTATGTTCAGACTTTCCCTGGAATAATTCCAAGATTAATCATTACGC
This sequence comes from Trichonephila inaurata madagascariensis, assembly GCA_019973955.1. Classification (NCBI taxonomy): domain Eukaryota; kingdom Metazoa; phylum Arthropoda; class Arachnida; order Araneae; family Nephilidae; genus Trichonephila; species Trichonephila inaurata. Next base: position 108,770 of record BMAV01003816.1, on the reverse strand, counting down.
GAAGATCTTTGGTATTAATTATAATTTTTGTTCGAAAACGAGAAAACAAATTAAATATAACCCTCCATAGGGAAACTGATTCAGAAACCAAGAATAACTTACGAGTGATTTCAGACAAAGGAAAAAAAATTTCAAATGAAAAGAAAAGTCAGGAAACCATGTAATGTTACTATAAATTATTTTGTAAGGTAACACCTTAAATATATAAAAAAATACAAGAAATAATTCTTTTAGTTTTATAAATATAATTATTTATAAAACAAAGTTAGTTCCTTTTGTTTTAAACAGTAACAAAGTAAATTATAGTTTCTGATTTATTTGATTTTTTTTTTGTAATGAAATATTTACTTTGTCGAATATAAGTTATAATTATATTTCTGTAAGTAGAAATGTGTATGGCAGTGTGTTCTGATTGTTTGGTGATTGTTTTAATTAGTTCTGAATTTGGTATGGTTAAGTTAATTACGAAATATATTATGTTGTACTGATATATTTATAAATATACTACATCAGTATAAATCCATATTTTATTTTTATTATGTTAGGATGTATTTCGATTGCTTACTTTCAGTAAATTAATAAAAATTTTAAATATTGTTTTATTTTCGATTTTCGATATGATCATGCTTCCCTAGGAGGACGCCTCACAGTTGAGAAGCGCTGACTTACTAATCAAGGAAATATATAACGCTCAAGCTCTTGTCCGAAGGCATATATTTAGTATTTAAAATTGCTTTAGAATCGAAAAGTCTTCTGAATTTTCGTGTACTCGATATTTGCAGAAAACGAAACACACACACATTAAAATCATAAGAGAAAACCATTTTATTACATTTGAAGAATTGCTTACAAATTCAAGTTTTTAATTATCTTCCTTAAAAATGGTATTAAAATGCGTAAATAAAGGTAAAAAAGAATTTTAGAGAATACTACGTTTAATAACAAAGTAGTTTATCTTATCATAATACATAGATCAATATTTGTTTTGGCGTTAGAATTTTGTTTTAAAAACTTTTAAGGCCTCTTGTTGTTTTTTATACGCTTGAACTATCGCAGTAAAAAAAAATTCGATATTCGTATTTATTGAACTCAAATTCTTTTTATTAAAAATGATGTAAGAACTAATGACTAAATATGATGCCAGTTTCGAACAAAAAGGTAACTTCTATTCAAAGAATGTACAAGAGAACTACATGAGCTGATGAAAGTTTCTAAAAACTATATAAAAATTGGTCTGAGCTTAGTTGAAATTGTGTTTTGCTAGCCGAACATAGCCTATGTATTCTTTTTTATTAAAGCATAAAAACTTATTCTACAGCCTTACTGACCTCCATTGTCTCATGGGAATGTGATAAATTGACCTTTGATTCTTTTATTTGGTAAGCCGCGGGGAATTGGTTCTTTATTTCCGAGCTTTACACTTTCTTTGATATATTTTTTTATTTTTTTTATACGGAAACATGCATTTTTTATTACTCTTAGAAAAATTCTAGATGTGGCTATAAATAACGATAACTATAATATTATTTTTATTTCATAAAGGACCTGTAAATGACATTTTTGAGCAACAGAGTTTGGGAACTGTCTAATACAATGAAGGTATTTCGGATCCCACATCACAATATAATAAATTTAACCTGCTTTTAATGGGTTTTCTTCTACTCCCATTGTAACTATGGCTACAAACTTTAAAAGAGTTTTTTCTCAAGTTTTGAAACACTCAATTGAACTGGAATTTTCTACGCACGATTGTTTTGGGCAATACGATAACTTAATTATAATTAATAAAAAGTGATTAAAACTAATTATTTAAAGAGTTAAATTTTACTCATTATTCCAATTGCTTACAACGTGAAACAGTTGAATGTTGAAACCAACAAATTAAACTATCCCCTCATAGAATTTTTAAAGGTTAAAAAATACGCTATTAGTTAGTTACGCTAAAGTTAAAAAATTTTGCTATTTTGTACTAATGTTTATTGAAAATTAACATTAAATAGCAAAATAACTTTTAATTTTTATTTTTTTTTCCACTAAAAAAATAAAATAAAATAAATAATGAAAAAATACATTATATTTCTTTTTCCTGATCGGGTTCGAGCAGCATTTCCTCAAAATTCAATTTGACTCAGCGTCCCCTTTCTCTCTTAAAATTTAAGATATAAAACAAGTAAAATAAAAAAAATTAAAAAAAAAAAATCAAAGTCAATTCCTACTTAGGTCAACAAAGAAAATTTTTATTTTAGTTACTTTTTATTATATAATTACGATTAATATAAATATGTATATACATATGACAGAATCATAATATTAAGTGGCAAAATAGAAAGTGATTTTCCTTGCAATTTTCCATTTTCCTTTCTATATATGGTGTTGGATTATTATTTTTGTTTGTTACTATTTATTACTTAATTAATTTTAATTATTCCAATAAAATAGTACACAGTAAAAATAAATCATATTTTCAGAAATCAGGCCATCCCAGGTGGAAGTCGAACCCACGACCTTCGGATTAGAAATCCAACACTCTACTCATTGTGCTACAAATACACAATGAGCGATTTTCCTTTTTATGTATGGTGTTGGATTATTTTTGTTTGTTTGTTACTAATTATCCATTAATTAATGAACTAACGTTTGAAAAAACTGTATTAATATCAAGTGTCATCCACTATAAGTTTTAAGAAAATATTTGAACTTGAATGGATGTGAATAGAAAGTATTTTATCAAAGATTGAAAATTTGAACAAGGTATATATAGGGAGAGTGTGAAAACTAAGAGTAGAGGAATTGAAAAATTACGTTAAGCAAAGTGTGAAGCTTGAAAGAAAACCCATGTTTAAAAAACTCGATTTTTACCTGTTATTTTCATTTTTTTTTTTTCAACATGAAACGGTTTAAAATATTATTTTTAAAATTATATAATTTTTGTGACTAATTTTCTCGAATTTTCTTTATCAAATTAACCGTATTCATTCAACAAACACTTAGACAAATGTGTTGTTCCGTTCTAAAACTTTATGAATCCGAGGATGGTGCGTACCTATTCTTTTAACTGTATCTAATATTTTTATCCATTTTTGACATTTGTACTCTGACAATGTCTTCTGGATATTTTTATATGTGCCTTTCCTGTAGGCTTTTAGGATTTTTCGTGCGTGACATTGTGACATAAGTGAAACTATGAAAGTCTGTTTTGCTATTGTCTGCCACAAAGTCTCATTTATTCTTGATGACGCTTTTATGCCACTACATTGCGCAAATCTCACGGCAGTCATATCAATTTTCAAACGTTTTACAATAAACATAAAAAAGTTTTTCCTCAGAGGAAAAAAAAGGTTTATTTAGCAAACTGTCTTATGTGCGTAAAATAAATCCCCTTTACGCTCTAACTGATGAAATGTAATTAAATTAAAAGATGTTAATTTACATTTTCTAGAAATTGTGTTTTCTTAAGGCGAGTTGGAAACCTCAATATATATACTGATAATGTTAAATTGGCTGTTTTCGATGCACCTTTTCTCAAAATCTGTTGTATGTACATGATTGAAATTTTTCATACAAGTAAAGTATACCTTTCTAATTATACTGAAATGAACTTTAAGATAATTTTGAATTTTTTAATAATTTATGAGAAATATTTTATAAAACATTGCGAAATTTGACACATTTTTCACATAAAAAATTTGTAAAAAATAAAGTTTTGAGTTTTTTACAAAAAGCTTATTTCAGTATATATTAGCCATCATTATAAATACATCATAAAAAATTTACATACCTGTGAACAGCAGTTTCTCAGAAAAGGTACATCGAACATCAAAATTTACATTTTGAGATAAATTGATTTTAATGTATACAGTGAGAATTCTAATTGGCTAGGAAATAAAAAAAAATAAGGCTCAATTTACAATAAAAGATACATGTTTTGGTTCATATCAGACGTTCAACTTTTAAGCAAAACCGAAGTACTTTGTTTACATTTTTCACCATTCAAATGGGCGTGTCCCAGTTTCAACGATTATTTAAAAACAGGTTTTAAGGTCTTCTAATTACCCTAGAGGTTAAAGTGAGGTATTTTTAGAAAGGTTAAAATTCATACAATTGAAAATGTAAAAATCTCAAATTGTCAAAAAAAATATTATTTTAGCTTTCCAACGCCCCTTAAGAAATAAGGTAAGAACGTTTATTAGATGCCCTGAGACCCTCTTAACTTTTCCCTATAATTTACTGTAGAAATTTTGTCACACATGGGATTTTGCTGAAGTATATGTCTTACAAAATATATTCAGGTTTCATGTAGAAATTGAACATATTCTTTCCACATTTTCTTAGTTTTGGGTATGACTCCTAGTGCTGCGAAACAGCCGTGTAGAAGGGCTGATGCATATTAGATCTGTCGAGGTTCATAATTCTCAGGTTGATGTGATCAGGAAGTCTGAAGATAGAAGTACCAGCTCAGGAATCATCCTCGTAACTTGACATCATCAATAGCCCTTGAGTAGCTTCTTAGTACAACGTTAATTAAAAAAATCAATCTCTCTCCTTCTAATTTACAATTGACATAAATGATTTTCATTGAATAATTAAGAGATGAATACAGGATATTCAAAAAAGTTAAACAAAAGGGAGAGAAAAAAATATTAAGTGAAAATATTGTTTGATAAAATAAAAAGTTTTCAGTTACAGAGGGAGAAAAAAAAAGGATGTAATTCCCATACATTTAATTTCGCTGAATGTATTTCAAACTTTTTGAGAACTAAAATGTATAAAATCTCTTTAATTTCCTTAACCATAATTTTTTTTAAAGTTTTTGGAACTCAATTAAAAATTTAATATAATTTTAAACAAGTTGCAACTGGTTTTTTTAAAGTTCTTTTCTCATAAAATCTGCGATCGGCATTTGCTTTTTTTATGATTTTATCCAATTAAATTACTTTCTTTTCTTTTTTGGTATCGAAATTATGATTTTAAATTTAGAGTGTTCCACGTTTCCTAATTTTTAATTTTTTTAAAGCGAGTTTTCTTTGCACATAAGTCAAACATATACAATAAATCAGAAAAAAATTAAACAATGATTTTTTCTAAGAAAAAATTAAACAACTTTTTGAACAGAAGCTAAAATATATTTGGAATATATTATATATAATATATATTAAAAATATATATATAATATAAATAAAAAAGAAGCTAAAATATATTTGGTTAGTAAATTTAGGAAATACTAGATTTTATTGACAAGAGACACAAAACTGAGTCACAAATTCATCTCTTTATACTCATTCCTATAAAAAACACATTTATCAACATCTCACATAGTATCAGTTTTTAAAAATATATGCATACATATATTCATATTGTTTCATACATATTTATAAATAAAAAACACAAACAAATTCATATAAACACCTACATTAAACTTGTTTTTGTGTGATAGATAGAGACTGCATAAAAAAACTGCACAAAAAAGTATTTGAGGATATATTTCATATATACTTACATATAACAAACAACTTTGTCGACGTAATACAATTTTTTTTATGCGGTGGATAGGGACCGCATAAAAAAAGTCGCAACTAAAAAAAGGCGTCAGATATTTACGAAATACATGAGAAAGTGCTTCCAAACAAAATAAATAGTTAAATTACAGATAGAAATATTTTTAAAACATTTAATTTCCCATTGTATACATGGAGAAGTTTTCAAGATACACATACATAATTCGCTGCAACAGTCGTAATCCACAACGCGCATCTTACTAAGATGAATTAATTCAAAGTCGCTTCCGTCCCTTGAAGATACAATTTAAATTGATTTATTTTCTCGACACCATAAAGTCAGTGATAAGTTTTCGAGACAACGGTCTTGAAGTGCATATCTGTACCCTGATGGAAAACATTACAGTGGTACCAACGCCGTTGAAATTCATATACCGCATAAAAAAAGTCGCTTAAAAATAAAATCACACAAAAATAAAATCGTATGAAAAAGGATAGCACAAAAACAGTTTTTACTGTATACATATATCCCGGCATTTTTATCCTCTAGTAATTGTCTTAAAAATGGAACATTTTCGGCGGAAAGCCAGATACTTGTCAAAGTCTTGTTCAAACATAATTCTCAGTTTCTAAGAAAGCAGCCTAAAGATAAATCGCACGTTTAAGAGCCGAGAAAACTCTTTCATATATTCAGAAGGAAAATAAGTTACGATCTCCAGTTCCTGTTACAGCGCTCCATTAACCAAATCCGAGTCATGAAAATAATCCCTGCCGGCGTCAAACAGAAAGCGAATGTTCTTTTCCTGTTTTCCGCTTCTGAGCCGCAGGCTATACGTGACCACCTTCAGGTTGAGCGCCTGGAACGATCTTTCTTTCAAGATATTGATTATCGATAGCATTTCTGGGAACACTGTCTCATGCACAGAATGACTTTCACTTCCAAAGTTTTCTTTAAAGTCATGAGTAGCCAGAAAATCTATACATGGAATTCCACCATCCGAGCCGAAATGTTTTATCAAGAAATCCATACCCGTGGTAAATGAGAAGTTAACTGGGTAATCCATAAAACTGATAAGAATACGTTAAATAGGAGGATTCCGATACGTTAAGTTTATTTATTTTTCTTCCCTTTCACTACGTTTAATCCCTAATTTTGACAGGAAATGTTAGTGTGTGTTTTGCGAAAGATAAATATTCAAAATTGGATATGAAAGACTAATCTTTTTGAATGGCCAGGATTTCAAAACTCTGTCTCATTCATTGGTTGAAACTGGGTTGTCCTAAAAGAAATATCAAGAAAAAATAAATTAATTATTTTAAATATTTAGCGAACATGTTAATATTATTAAAATATTTTACACAATGAGAGGTTAATCAAATTTTTACCTTTAATATAAGACTAGATTCAAAAATTTTAAACTGTGTGAAACATTGTCACATTAGTAATAGACTACAACAGCGATTCTCAAACGGTGGGTTGCCCCCTTGGGGGGAGGGATGATAACCCTACTAAGGGGGGAGGGCAACATGTGGAAAATAAAAGATTATTTTAAAAAAAATTATCATTTTATTGAAAGGAAGCAATACAAAATAAATTCTGATATAATAAAAAATAAAATAGACGTTGCATGTTTATTGCAATCTGTTCCAGTTTAAAAATTGGAAAGGAAAGGCAACATAATACTTATCTTATTACTAAAAAGTAATTTAAAATATTTATTACTTATAAGAGAGTAACATATACAAAATTTGATGCTTATCTTGATCATTTGTACGGTTTATAATTAAGGCCGCATTGTAATTTTTGCGTTAAAGTACATTTTTATTGTATTCAATACACTGTTATTGTATGGGGGGGGGTGATGAAAAATTATGATTGGAAATTGGGTCACAAATATTGAAAGCTTGAGAAACATTGGATTACAGACATTTGTTAAGGGTTCTATCCACGTCTTTCATTAATTCTCTTGCTTTCCCAAGAGAATTAATTAACCTCTTAAATGTTGCATCATTATAAAATCACTTCCCGTAGAGGATCCGTCTTTGCAAATGTGAGTTGCAATTTCAAGTCAAGAGAAGAGAGAAAGAAAGGGAGTCGATGGTCGTCAGGCTGATGCTGAAGTTACAGTTATAATGATTGAAGCCCCCGAAGTTTCGGTAAGGAAATACGAGATCTCTACTTAGAAAGATCATCACTGCTGGGGAATTAATAACTAAAGTTATGTACTTACAGGATTATTATTAATATTTATGTTAGTAATTAAGTTGATCGCTCCCTTCATTTAAACAATCTTTTGATAGAAAATTGATACGTAAAATAAAGGTGCTGGTTTTATTAAAATGTCCTTCAATTCTATACATTAGAATTCACAAGCGACGAAAGGATCGCGACACATTATTTTGTGACAAATTGGCTTCATTGAGAGCGAAAGGCATGTTTCCACAACAGAAATCAACCATAAATCATTAACCAGTTTATCCAGGTCCTTGAATAATCAATAATAAATGAAATTTATGGAGCGATTTACTTAACCTGATGCTAAGTAATAACTATAATTATATCTACTTATCTTGCAATCTCCCCTAAGTTGAAGAGAGAGACTTCTGTCCCGGCTTGTTCGAGCCTTCTAACCGACGTACCACATTTCATTGCTCTAAATATCTTCTTGCCTTTGTTCTAGCCGCAGTAGAACTCTTACGACTTCCTCTATCTCTTTTCCACCCCATTCACTACTATTCTTCTTAAATAGTAAGGCTCATTTGCATATATCACGGTTATTTCACAAGGCGAGGTTCTCACATTAAATAACGTACAAAAGCAACCCCAGAGGTTAATTAAGGGAAATGTATATGAAAACTCGTTACAAATTTTTAAAGAAAGATGATAATCTAATCTTATTATTCGTGTATGAAACCAGTAATTTGAGCTTAGTTTTATTGGATACAAAAGTAAAAATAATCGTTGTTTAAAATTGTTGAATGCAAATGTAGTTAATTTCTTAATGCAATTAATTGTTTTTCTGGCAAATATACGCTGGTTACTTTCACACCATTAAAGCTATTATTACACATTTTTGGAGTAATTAAGGCGTAAATGAAATAATGTTTATGAAACTATTTGAGTTTCAAACGTAGTAAATTTTGGACTTACTCGAATAAACATTTTATAAAATCATATTGGAATAGAAAGGAAATTATGCAAAATGTATGTATATATATGATAGCGATATAAAATCAATTATTTGTTAGATTGAAATAGATTGCAACAAGTTTTGTTGAAATTAGATTTTTTTTTCAAAATGTATCTGAAAGTTAAATGAACATATGTTGGCACTTTAAGGTATCCGACTACTTTCGGAACCGTGATTTTAAAAAAGCGCATAAATGTATAATTTTCATGATATTTAGTGTCACTTAGATTAGAATACATGTATAAAATTATTTTAAGGACATTATGATAAAAAAAATTTATTTAAATACAATATTTTGGCAAAAAATTAACTTAGAATAACCTTTTTTCCAAATGTTCTCCTTTTGTAAAAAATGCATCTATTGTATTAATATTTTGCCTGTATATAGCTCAGACCTCTGTACAGAGGCTCAACTGCGATTTTTGAAAAATTCACATTATTTTCAGAGTTACAACCATTTGAAATAATTATCGGCGTTTTTTTCTTAAAATTTATCCCTTCTGTTTTCGTAAAACATTTATAAACCCCCTTCTAAGTTATGCGTTTCAAACATTCTAGTTGAGCCTCTGTACAGAGGTCTGAGCTGAATACAGGCAAAATATTAATACAATAGAAGCATTTTTTACAAAAGGAGAACATTTGGAAAAAAGGTTATTCTAAGTTAATTTTTTGCCAAAATATTGTATTTAAATAATTTTTTTGTCGTAATGTCCTTAAAACAATTTTATACATGTATTCTAATCTAAGTGACACTAAATATCATAAATATTATTCATTTACACGCTTTTGAAAAATCACGGTTCCGAACGTAGTCGGATACCTTAAATAATATGCGGCCTCGATAGCGAAGAGGTCACGGCCACGAGCTTGTGACCGTCGTTATTTCTGTGAAGTCGACGGTTCGAGTCCTGGTACCACTAAAGATTCACCTTTTAAAGCGCCTGTGCAGGGTAAGCTAAAAGCACTCCCGTTGGGGTGGTGTGGAAGTTAGGAGAGGGAGGTGACTGCTCTGATATCATCCTCGTCACTTGACCACTGTTTGAAAACATGAGGATACGGATCACCATGTGTTTCATTGCACTTTCACAAAAAATTATCACCTTATTGAGTCCATTGATATATCCCGTAAGTTATGGTTTTGCTGATCAGTTAACAATGCGAATATTGATATGGAGTTAAATTCTTGTTTCAAATAGTAAAAGGTATCTCCGATAATATTCAATAATTTTTTTTTTGGTTGCTTCCTTCCATTATGTTGAAAAAGGGGGGGGGGGGATAAAAAATGAATAATGTTCCTTTGGATAATGATTCATTTATGAAAAACTGTAGGATAAATTAAGGTGAAAAAGTAACATTAGGAAGTGGTGGCGTCAGTTGAAAAAAAATTAGCTATTTTTGAGACAATTTTTTATTAATGTTTCTTGTCTTTTTTTTTCTTTGAGTTTGTACGATGTATTTGTATTAGAGATCATTGCTGTTTTTGATGTATTTGCAAGATTGCTCGATTAATATTTTTTCCCCTTCTCTTGTCCTATCTGTTTTTAATATTACTATTATTTTTAGCTTTGTAAATTTGTATTATGTAATTAAGTATGTATAATGCGAATTTACATTTAATTTGTATTACGTACATTTACTGAGATTTTGTCCAATAAAGACTAAACGCGGATGGGAGGGGTCCCGAGCTCCCTTGTGTATTCTGCCAATAGATCTCGCTTTGCCTTACAGTGCGATGTTAATAAGTTCTCAGACAATCTAAAAATGTTTATGAAATAGAATGTCATTCAGTTTTCTCATTTAAAAAAGGAAGAGCAAAAATCTTATAGCTCATATATCTGATGTATTTAATTACCAATAATTACTTAAAATTCGTCATAATCTTCCTATTAAGTGCTGTAATTATTTGGCTTTAAGTAACATGATTCTTTACTTAACTTTCTGATACGAAAGCGTACTTAAAAATTTTCTCTTAAACATTTTGAAGCAATTATTATCTAATGAAGGATATTCTGTCTGAAATACCTTAAAGGTTCACTTTTTATCGCCTTCACTTCATGATAACATCTAAAGCACTCGTAATTTTTCTACTAAATAAGTTTATAAAATTTCTCTATTAAACTTCATTATTCATATAAATTACTACATTCAATAAATGTCTAAAATCCATTTAAGTTTTATGCGTTAGTTTCTAATTCAAGCAATTATTTATTTCTACATATAATGATGGCTTAGTAAGAGCATATTCATTATCAGCTAAAGGGATAAAAATACTTTTACACAATTTCTTGCTCAAAGATGTCACATTAATAGCATTTGAAGGAGAATTTATCGAAACTTTATAGATTAAGTTTGAAAAATATTTTAAGGTATCCGAATTGAGAAAATTCGTTCAAAACACATTTATTGAATAGATCTATCTATCTTTAGGCTTTACAAAACATACTTTTTTTGTTTCTACGCTACCTAGAGGCCAAATTACAATCAATTTTATAAATTAGTAAAACCAGAAGTAGGTATTTAATTGTTCAAAATCTATCATGGCAAGTCTGATAGCTCAAAATGTTATAAATGTATATCCCTATAAAACTTTTTGAATCTGATATTTATATTATTTTCTAAAAAATGTACTAAAATATTTCTTATTGTATAAATATTTTTGTTTTATGGCATGTTATTTAAATAATGGTCTCATAAAGACTCCCATTTCTTATAATATTTACTCGATCAACTCTAAAATTTATAAATTTTAATAAAACATTAAAATGTTAGTAAATTTTCTAGATAAATGCGTCTAATTTGTTTCGGTAATACTTTTAATGGTATAAGTTTATTACTGTTTTCTCTAATTGCTTTGAATTTTTCAGAAATATTGTTGAAATTTCACTTATAATTGTGATTTTTGTAAAATTTAGATATTTGTTTTTGAATGTTGTTATATAGTTAAATATTAAGTATTTATTGGTATACTGATTCCTAAAAAAGCATCTATAATGTTTTAGCATGCTATTCCTTAAAAAAGAACGGATACATTAAGCTATAGTAATTTTTGAATTTTATGAATTTTTCATATAAACTGAGAAGAGAAACTGAAACAATCATATTTTACTGTTCTACTATGTTAAATTTTAAATCGATATATATATTTTGAAAAGAAGTTTGTTCATCAATTTGAGTCAGATTTTATTTTTATTTTCCAAAATAAAGCCTTAATTTATTTTGTCTAAATATTACCTGAAAAAATAATTTTTAAGAAGTATGGAAGGAAATATTACTTTTTTTAAAATTGCAAAAACGTTATTGTATAAAGCCATGAAAACAATTCAGATTATCATTTTATTTATAATTTTTTGACGTTTAAATCTTTGTAAGAAAAAATGTTAAGTCAGAAATGGATAAAACTCAAAAAATCGATAGCAAATTTAATATGAATTAAGCTAAAGAAATAAAGAGAGGACAAACACACAATGAAATTTTTAATGCTTAAAAAAGTAATAGTACGATTAATATATTTGTTTAACACTTCAATATGTTATAACATACGCATATTCTACAGAGAAAAGAAAATAAACGAAAAAATCACATTTAGAATTTAATACACTTTTCAAGAAAAGTTTAAATAATTAGAAAAAAGTCTGATATAAAATGAAAGATTATATTAGTTGACTATAAAAAACATTGGAACAGATCATCAACTACAAAACCTTTCCGATTAAGATGTCAGTAATTTTTTATTGTCAATTGATTTAATTGCTTGAAAGAATCGAAGCCTAAAAATACCTTAGAACTTCGATACATCAATAAATTGAACATGTAGACTTATTTTGGTATTTACATAAAGCTTGACTGTGAATAATACGAAAGAAGTTCTCCAAATTTTAGCTAGAGGCACTTAGAAGCCGAATTGAATACCATTTACAATATAAAGAAATGTACCTTTCAAAAACAGGAGTACGTTATAAGTTCAAACAAATATCCAGCTTGAAAATACTAACATTTAGTATTTTTTTAAGTAAGATCATGATAAAATATAATGCAAATACGAAATAGTATTTTTAAAAGGAGTTAAAGATGACCCCAATATGGTAATTTAATATATATACTTGTTCCTATTTTTCTTTCATTCAAAGTTTAATATCATTTGTTTTCTTACTTTTGCAAAAAGTAGCTAAATACCTAACAAATGAGTGATTGAGTGAATATTTAACGTCGCACTGTTCAGCTTCACGAGGGCTTTTGGAGACGGACCACGTAATTTTGAACCATGGTCAAGTGACGTGGACGACACCTGAGCTGGTCTCCCCCTCTCCTAACTACCACACCATACCAACGGGAGGACGCTTGAGCTCTCGACATATTTAACGTGCATCGCTCCCCTACACGGCGGGTCTTTAGTGGTAATGGGCTCGAACTCGTGAGAAGGCCAGCCACGATCCGGTACCTTGACCACTCGGCTACCGCGGCCGAATACCTTACGAAAATGGGTAAAATAAGTAAATTTTTTGTAATAGTAATAATTTTAAAATGAAAATTTTGTTCTAAATCAATTTAGAAACTTTAGTGCTAAGAAGTTATTGTTTATATAAAAATTTTCTTCAATGTTTTAGTTTTTTTCTTCCCATTAAAAATTTTTAATCACTATTTACTTTTCTAAAATTTCTGTATTTTTTATCTTAACCATTTTAATGAAGTAAAACAATTCACTCACCATAGCTGAATCACTGGAATTTTTTTCAAAAATTGTTCCTCTATCGGTATATCCTATAATTAATCAAGCCATTTGTTAATTAAGTAGATAGTTAGTTACCCTAAGCAAAATATTTTTACTGAGATTCTCAAATCCCACCTTATCCACTAAACTCAACAAATATTTAAAATACATAACAGTTTTAAGGAAATGTGTATTCAAATTCATGAACCATACCTGAAATGGAATTTTTCAAAAATTGTGCCTCTGTCGATATATCTTACCGTTAATTAAAACATTTGTTAATAACGTAGTTAGTTACCCTAAGCAAAATATTTTACTGAGATTATCCAATCCCTCTTTATCTACTAAATTCAGCAAATATTTAAAATACAAAAAGTTTTTAAGGAAATATGTATTCAAATTCATGTTTTGAAATAAATTGAAACAACATCTCACAACCCAAACATAAACCGGTGAGATTATAATTTAAATCCATCGTGGAAAGCTAAACAAAGCAAAAGGAGATTGCGTTTGCACCATGTGTTGAATGAAATAAGATAAAGTCAATTTCCCCAAGCAATCAGCATAGAGAGTTACTTGGGGCTACGCTTAAATCGGTTTTGAACGCTGTGCTGCAATGCTTGAAACCTCTTGGGTGTCGTCGAAAATCTAGTCTTCAACCTTTCGAAAATCAGAATTATTGATTTCCCAAGAAGGAATTTCCCGATGCAGCTAATTCTGTACTACAAACATATAACGCCTTTATTTTATTATTTTAAAGCTCGCTGTTTGATTTATGAAGATGTTCATGATAAATCTTTATCGTTTACCTTGGTACTTTTACAAACTTTATGCTTAAAGGAATAGAAAATTTTCACGACAAACGATGAGATAGGTGAAATCTTTATAATTAATAGAATGTATAATGTTTTAAGAGTTTGTGTAAAATATGTAGGAATTATCAATAAATGGTAGATTGAGGTATCTTGTAACCATCCAACAGTATTTTCAAAGTACTTTATTTAAGACAATTTAGCATTATCCCAAAAGTCAGTATCATACAGAAGAAAAGTTTATTAAGTCAGTTTACCTTAAAAACTTTAATGGTAATACTTTTTTAAGTATTTATTATTATTATTCATTTAACGGTAGCCCTTTCATACAAATATTAAGAAATGATCTATTTTATAAGTATTTAAAATATAACTATTGATATTTAATAATAACAGAATGTTATTTAAGGAATTCAGTCACTTAAATATTTTTTAACTTAAGTTACTTAAAAAAATACATGGAATAATTTTTTTTTCATGATATTACTTGTTTAAAAATTCGTGTAAAACTCAGATTTAACGTGCAGTTTCCTTTCAGTAGAAACTAGTTCAGATAATTATATAACTATTAACCACAGAGAAAAAAACAGTATAATGTTGGAAGTATTAATTTAAATTTGTATATAATTTGTATGATGCTATTTATATGGGACAAAAATTTATATTCAATAGTAGCAATTTTTTTAAGTTTCAGTATTAAAAATTTAACTATTCAATTTGATCACGATAGCCTACTTTTAACTATTGTAGAATAAAAAGTATAATAAAAAAAAAGAACAACTGTGGGTTAATATTAACATTTACTAAAGCTTTTCGCATAATCTTTATATATCGAATTCTAAAAAATATTTTTAAAAGCCAAAAAGTATCCGTAAAGATATATTAAAAAAACATGAATTTTTAAATGTAATTACAAAAATCATCTATTGTATATTGGATTTCTCCTGACATGCAGTTCGTAAATCCAAAATTTGAAACAATTCTCTCTAATTCAGGAAATGTTTAATTTTTAAATTATGATTAGAAATTGTGGAATTTTAAGAGACCGAGAGACTATTTAAAAATCTTAAGCAGAAAAAATTAATTTTCATAATATATAAAAAGAAATTGTCTATCGAAATTTGGTCATCTTGTTTTAATTATATTATCATTCTTGAATTGATTTAATTTTACTTAAAGAAGAATTTCCTGTTTACTGATAAAATTATTTCTAAAGAACTGTTTTTATCTCTTACTTTAAGATAAAAGTCCGGTCCATAAGTTGCATACAACTAACTATAGACGAAATATTTATCTCTAGCAATATACATTTCAGATTGACTAGTTTCAAGTTTCTGACAATTCGTTGCCTCATTCCATCTTCTAAATTTTGGTAGTTACTCATTTTAACAGCTTGATTTTTAATTTTGCCAAATTTTGAAAGAAATCACCACAGAAGTCACCGATATGCAAGTATAGAAAAAGGTACGTGTGCTTGAAAAAATCTTTCCTTTAAATCAGAGGTTCCCAAACTTTTTGTCTCATTGACTGCTTGTCATGTTCTTCGGCTTAGGGTAGACCCCTGCTCATCTAATAATGAAGTTTTCGAAATTTATCAATTTAAATATCTTTTTGTCAGCTGGTACAAAGCTACTTACTTTAAAAAATTTAAATTTCTAAATGTAGTGAAGTATAGCGTTCAAAACTTAAGAACACACATGTTAATTAAATTAAAATTTAATTAATATAAAAAATAACAAATCAAAAAACAAATGTTTATAAAAAGAGGGATGAATCTGTGCTTCAATAACAAATTTTCAGCATTTGACATCAATCTTGTTCGGTTTAAACTTAAATCTCGGTTAAGATTATCCAGTCCTTTCCTTTCTTTCATATTTCTATTTTGGAGATTGGAAATCGCTTTGAAACTCCTTCTCACTGGGAAGAGCAATTAAAAACTTTCTCGAAAAACTCCATAATTCGGGATAAATAGCAGGTAGGTCGTTTTAAAGAAAAAAAATGGTGACATTTGTTTCCAAACTTTACTTTAAGATCTCCTTTACAGATCTCCAATAAGTTTCTCTTGTAAGACATTTTCTTTTCTTTTTTCAATGTGACTATATGAATTCCTTACCTACTGTGGTAATAACCATAGTCAAACCTAGTTTCAAAATCTGAATAAAGAACAAAAATGTTGAACGTAGTTTAAAACGTCATTCACTGGCAGATTGTCTGTAGCCAATTTAGAAACTGGGAACATTCGCGACGTCCAATATTATACTCCTTTAGCTTAAATCAAACAAGAAACGCTGAAATTATTCCCCTTGTTTGAATAAAATTATGCTGTTACCTTGTAACTGTAAATTAACTTCATTAAATTTAGTAAATTAATATGTTAAATAGGTAAAATCTGCTTTTCCATTAGATTAAATTTTCTTTTAAAATTAAAGTCACGATCTGGTTTAATGAGAGCTACTATCGTAGGTTCTCATGACCCCCAAACTATTTTTTTGTTGATTTGGACGCCTTGCAGGTCGTCATAGACCCTTGAGGGTCGATATAGAAACTGCTTTAAATGCCCTACCAATCCACGCATGGGCTCTAACATATTCGACACTAAACATTTGCATTTTCATTTGGAAGAATTAACTTCTCTAACCATTCAGCACTTTTCAAGAAACTCGACTATATATGCAAATTCTCTTAATTTTTAACACCTCTAGAACTTTTACTGTCTCAACATAAGCATGGGCAACCTTATCTCTCATTTCGACTGCTTTTGAAAGGAGTGTTATATGTAAAGTTTAAGATAACTAAAAAATATTAAAATATGTAAAAGATAATAAGTATTTAATAAAAGTTATTGTACTCAATTATAATAGAAACAATATTATTTTAACCTAAATATTCAGTTATATTTATTGTTTTTAAGTATTATATTTTTTAAATGATGTTTAATGTGTTAAAAAATGTTTACAACTAAAATTTAACATATTTTAAATACTAATTTTTAGTTTCTAAAACAGGAAAAGAAATTAAGTTACCACAGATTAATCTTAATAATTCCATTAATTTTAAAAGAAAATGTTGTCCACTTTTAAAAATTTTCCTAATCGTTATTTTAATCTTATCATG
Organism: Trichonephila inaurata madagascariensis; assembly: GCA_019973955.1. Lineage (NCBI taxonomy): Eukaryota > Metazoa > Arthropoda > Arachnida > Araneae > Nephilidae > Trichonephila > Trichonephila inaurata. The sequence continues at coordinate 91,450 of BMAV01003816.1, read as the reverse complement.
ATGTTACGAAAAATTAAAAAATTACAGTATTATATTTAAAAAAATCAGTAGAAATGTAAAAAAAAGTGGAATATCTTTAAGTCAAAAACATATTTTTTATTCATCAGAGTTAAGACATATATGACCAATTTATAATTATAATAATTTTAGAAGAAAATTAATGAATTACATCTAAAAGGTTTTTAATTAACTTGAACAAAAAATCAAATATATAACATGAAATTATGAAACTATATTTCAAAGTTTTAAGAGACATGGTACGATTTAAACAAAAATCTTTGATTTAATGTTTTTTACAATTTTTTGCTTGTAACCAATTCACATGAATTTTGTAAAACATATTTTTTTGGGGGGGTTCTCAAAATACTACAAAATACTAACCATTTAATTTTTTTACAGAAAAGTTTTAAAATTTATGAAGGACTTTGAAAATGCTACTCGTCCAACAATAATTGACATACACACATGAAATTTTATTTACATACGTTAAGCTATGCATAGCAAAAGATGCTATGGATTTACTGCTGGTATGACTGATATACGTAAAATACTTTCTTTCATGAATACTTATTGAAAATTCCTTAAAAAATATGTAAATTTTAAAGTCAACTTTCTTTTTTTTAGAAAATAAGTATTGCTTTGATTCAAAAATGCATACCAACTTTTGTTACATATACTATTTACAATAGGAAAAATATTTTAAAGCATTAGACACAGCACATAAAAAAAGCCTTAGCATTTTAAATGAAGATAAATGAGATATTCTTTGTGAAATAAATACGTTTTAAGGTTTTTATTGGCCATTGGGATGTGAATAAAAATGAACATAAAAGTTATCATTACTCTGAATTTTTTTAAAATTAGAGCCTTAAAATTTTAGTGAGATAATAGAAAATTATATGAAAAATAATTTAGACTAAAAAAATTTAATTTGAATTTTTGACCGATTTTTGTCAATTGAATCGTACTGCGTTTCCTTGGGTACCCCCCCCCCCTGGATCTTAAGAGTTGAAGTTTAAAGAGTGAATATCGCAAAATTTACCATTCTGAATTCATCAGTTTCCATTGATTAATAATTTTTATTAAATAATTAAAAATATTTTTTTCTTCAAATGACGATTCAATTTTTATTCCTTAAATAAGTAGTATAAATACTTAAATTAAATATAAGTCGTGTGTGTGAGTGTTCCTTCGGAAAAAGGCTTAAGTCTAGATTTGAGTCGTGATAGTTTGATGGTTTTCTAACTAAGACTTAACTAATACGTAAGTTGATGGAAAGTAGACAAGATAAGCTAAGAAATTGAAAGCGGATTTTTACGTGTGACTTCCAAATATGATTTCCTTAGCACTGTACATAAGACTTTGGAATCAATTTTAATCATTTCGAACTGTCATTTCCAGGCCTATAAGAGGTTTTTAAATTATTTTCGAAATAGTTAATCCTTATTTGGAATTTAGCAGTCCTCATACTCGAAAAAAAAAGGCGAGAAAGATTAAATTGAGAAAATCTATTTTTAGCTCTCTAAAATTTTTTTATTAGGAAGATATTCTTAAAAAAATGCTTAAGAAACAGCAATTGAAATTATATTTCAAGGACTTTTTAATTAACTTTTTGTTTGTAAAAACTTCTAGTATAAATGGGGGATTGCTTCTACTCCGCTTTAATTAGACTGTTACTTCAGGGGAAATAGTTGCAATCAAAGAACGTTTTTAATTTATGAATAAGAAAATTTTTTTAAAAAAATAGAGAAGATAATTGGTCGAATTTTTTTCACTTTTTTACTTTAGTAACTATTACACAAACGAGTCTCTTTTTTAAATATTCTAATGTTTTTTAGATTTGAAAATGGATGATCTATAATATCCGTAAGAAGTAAAAAGAACTAGAATTAATTGCATCGTAAAACCAAAAAAAAAAAAAAAAAGACTAATATTCCTTGTTAATTTGAGAAATAAATATATTCCTAGGTATATATAAGAAACAAATTTTTAATCCATGATAAACATTTGCAAAATAATTGTCATAAAATATCAATGTTTGATAAATCAGATTACAACAAATGTTTTTTAGCATCATATAAAAATTGCAAAGTATGATTGAAGAAACAAGTTCTTAAAGAAAACTGCTTTTATACATCAACTATAATGTTAAAACCACTAAAGAGAATGAAAAATTGTAAATTATTTAATAAGAAAAAGATCCATAAATTCTGTGAAACATTTTTCAAAATGAATTTTTATAAGCCTTTTATTGAAACATTATTGCATGAAATTAAGTATAGTGTATTTTGAATTAAAAAAAAACAAATTCAATTATTTCTAAAGTAAGAGAGGAAAGAGAGCTTTCAAAAATTTAAAATTGTAAGCGGTATTACGATATTTTTTTTATAATTTCAAAGAGGTGCCAAGCCTTTTAAAAATCAGCAATACTCCAAAAGCTCTTAAAATCTACGTCCCCAAAATTTGCGTATAGGTAATTGCTTAAGACAGGTTTTTCTCATTGGCTGTTTGAAAACTTTAGGTAAAAGACTTTGAAATAATCCAGGAAATCAAATTATCTATACATCCATTAGCTTGTTCAAGAGGTTACGGAAATCCACTCGCGTTTTTTCTTTATTGTCATTTTCTTTTTTCTCAGAATATTGACTTTGGTTTTTACTTTACTTCTTACATAGTTACTCGCTTGAAATTTTGGAGTCGAATAAAATTAGCTTCTGGAGGAGTTCACCTAACAGTTGAAATCAATAACTCAAGCCATCCGAAATCAATCCCATTTTCTCTGTTTAAATGAACCACCGTAAATGTCATTTATCAACGGAAGCGCTCTCAAAGCTCAATTAAAATTAAAATTAACGAACTTACTTCGCGAACTGAAGCACGAACTTGAATTCTGTAATCAGATTTATTGCACCCATATGAATGGTAAGCAGCCTATTCCAGGTGTATTTGGGCGTCTTTTCTGCTGAGGAACATTTATTTAATGGAAGTCTACACGAGAGAGTTTCCTTGTAGATTTTAAAGCGCTGGGAAAGTCATTGTTATAGTTCATTTGTTTCAAAGCTGGGTATGCACCTCATTGGATGGCCTTGACAGATCAAGGTATAAATTTGCAATATCATTCATTGCTCGTTTTAATTGGCTTAGAATAAAGTAGCTATCATTCACCGATGAATTGTACAGGATATGGAAAAGCTACTATGTTTGATAATTTACTTATGTATTGTTTAAAATAATGAATTTGCAATTACACTGAACAGTCCAAAGTTATGGGCTAATGGTATGATAATATGCAGATGACATTAGCATATATACATGTTTTTCATGGTAACTCATACTACATGATATTGGGAAATTATTCTAATATCGGATTCCCTCTAACGGTTTCAGAAGCCTGTTCACAAAGAAAATTTTTTTAATAAAAGTAAAGTAAATTATGTCGTGGTCAAAAGAAAATCATAATTTATTGCATCTTTTTAATTTCTGATTCACGTATTCAGTTTTTAAAAAGAAATTCAAACCTTTACAAATATATTTAGAAATTAGTTATCATTTTTATAGATTGTGGGAAAAAATAAGGAAATTTTTATACAAGTAGATAAATGACACTGAAAATTAAGTGACACTTGTTATAACTGAATGATTTTAGTTGAAAGATATATAAGGTAAGTTAAAATTTAGTCAAAAGTAGTAACATTAAATCCTATAATTTAAAATAATTTTTTACATTACTTAGTCAAAATATCCTTAGTGAGAGTGATATTTTTAGCTGTGATATTACTTAAATGTACACTTATGCTTAAAATCGTTACATAAAAGCTTTTGATGGTAATATCTGAAAGTATAAAAGACAAATTTTAAGATGAAAATTCTAGAAGAAAAATCTTCATTACTGTTTATCCTTGTTATAGTCTTCAATTTAATTCGAAGTGACGATGTATTAAAAGATCTTTCAGTTCATTCAAAAATTCTGTAACATTTATATCGGCAAAATATAAAAAAGGCATAATAAGACCCATTGTAATTTAGTAATTTAGTGTAATAATTTTAAAAGCTCTTTTCAAACAAAACTATTAAGACACCATTAAGGAAGCTAGTACCGATGATTACTTTGATAGTTTACCAGACAATTAATGAATGAGTTTCTTTTTGAAAAGTCTAGAGGACATCATTTATCCCATCTGGTACATCATAAAATAAAAATGAGACAGAGACGCTCATTGAGGAAAGCGGCAATTAACGTTAACTTGAGTTGTTCTTCGAAAAGTTCGTCTTTCTTTATGAAATCACAACATTATTTCACAATCGACTTAAAACTGAGAGCTTTTGAGCAACAGCTTGATTAAGTTCTCTCTTGTAGCTCTTCTATTAAACAGAGAAATTTTTTCTCTTTTCTCTTCTTCTCCCCTGTACTTCTTTTCTCTAGCATTTACTTTATTATTATGTTAGGAAAGTGACAATGACGGAGACATTGGAATTGCAGGGGTCCTCTAACGACTCTTCTTGCAGTTCCCATGGTTGCTTTAACTTGCTCTAAATGCCTTTCGTCCCACTAATGACATTCTTCCACTTCTAATGGTCAAAGCCTGAGAGGCTTCAGCTCGTGTTTCCTCTCATCCAGGTAGAATACCCACGTTTTGTCGTTGTTTTTTTAAGGCCATTTCAAATTAAAGCCTTCTTTCCAATCGATTTCACTGCGTTAAGTTTGCTGTTAATGCTGAGCATATGGGTTCAATTGAGCACCCATTAACAGATCTTAAAACGAACGTTTTCAGGCAATGCTGAAAAAGTAAGTATTGAACCCTGAAGATTTTCCACTCACTTTTAAGGTATCCGACTACGTTCGGAACCGTGGTTTTGAAAAAGCGCATAAATGAAACATTTTCATGATATTTAGTGTCACTTAGATTGGAATACATGTATAAAATTGTTTTAAGGACATTTTGACAAAAAAAACTATTTAAATACAATATTTTGTCAAAAGATTAACTTAGAATAATCTTTTTTCAAGATGTTCTCCTTTTGTGAAAAATGCTTCTATTATAATAATATTTTGCCTGTTTATAGCTCAGACCTCTGTACAGAGGCTCAACTAGAATTTTTGAAATATATAGCTTAGAAGTGGGTTTATCCATATTTTACGACAACAGAGGGGAGCAATTTTAAGAAAAATACGCCGATAATTATTTGAAATGGTTGTAACTCAGAAAATGACGTGAATTTTTAAAAAATCATAGTTGAGCCTCTGTACAGAGGTCTGAGATATATACAGGGAAAATAGTATTATAATAGAAGCATTTTTCACAAAAGGCGATTATTTTGAAAAAAGGTTATTCTAAGTTAATTTTTTGCCGAAATATTGTATTTAAATAATTTGTTTTTGTCAAAATGTCCTTAAAACAGTTTTATACATGTATTCTAATCTAATTGACACTAAATATCATGAAAATTATCCATTTATGCGCTTTTTTTAAATCATGGTTCCGAACGTAGTCGGATACCTTAAATCTGTTAATTGCATATTTACTTAATGTGGAAGTGCCTTGATTAATACTCACTAAAAATACTTGGTAAAAAAATCAAATATTTCTTATAGTTCAATATTCTTATTAAATCCATGTAAAACCGAGTCAACTAATTTAAATTAAGGAAAACCTAGAAATACATTTCATTATAACATTTTTATTGCTAATTATATAATAATTTTTCATTATATTTCACTAAGTTATTAATTAAGCCATAAAACAATCAGCTGATGAAGCATCAAGAACATAGTTGTTATGTATGTAGCTAATGATTTTGCTGAAAATGGTTGCTCTTGGGTTATTAAATTTCTACAAGCTGATTCAAATTTAAACAATGATAATGCTAGTTTTTGGTTAAGGATAATGTACTTTGACATGTATCTTAAAAACTATATGAGTAAATGTAATAGAAAATTATAAGGAAATTGTTTTCAGAGAAGATGCACATCTATTATTCAAAAAATGGCAAAATATTTTCGTGTTCAGAAAGAAAATTATAAATGAACATGAAAATTTTATGAAATTATGAATAATCCCTTATATATGTTTGACAATGTATATAAATAATCTCACTCTATACATTTTATTTATTTAGTATGCATTTTTATCTCAAATTTTTTTATATTTCCCCTTGTCTAGCGAAAGCACAATTTTGTTTTTATCAGTACGCTAAGATTAAAATTTAATATGGTGTTATAAATTAATAACTTCAAAATTAAACGTTACCATATTTTGATAATCTGATTTGCACAAATAGATTTAAATGTATAAGTGTAAATGTTATATACTAAATATTCTGAAAAGTTTAATTTAGAACAGAAATTTCGTATATTCTAAATTACAAAAAAACATTTATTAAAAAACACAAAAGAATATGCTACATCAGAAAACAAAAACCTGGAAAATAATACACAAATCTATATATGTAGACATTTTATGTACAAGTTTCAAAATATTGCTCCAGTAAAAGAAACTTATATACATATACAGTAGAAAGTTTTACTGTCTTATTTCGTAAATGTAAGTAAAAATCACTATGTATCTTTCAAATAATTTTGCAGCATAATACAGCTCGTACACTACCATCATGTTAGGCACAAATAAAGAATGTAAACAGATAAAAATAGAAGGTACAAATGTTTCCAACAAATATTTAAAATATAAACACGTTTTATTTCTAGCGTTAAATTGCTACCAAGGCAAGCTTTAACAAATAACGCCTTTACATTAGAATCAAGCCAAAGCTGTTTGTTCCATAAAGAACCAATTTCACCGACGCTAAAAGTCGCAAAGAGTTTTGTCCTTTTATTACATCGACCAAGTCCAAACGCGAACGACTAAAAGAGGTATTTCTTCAACAAAAACTCAAGACATTCCTTTTTAACTCCCCCCTCACAACCTTACTTCCTATTACTCCAGCAATAACGTCAGCACAACAAACAGCAGAAGAACCCCGTCCAATTTTAAATTTTTACCCGGATTTCGGTCGTCGCTCGGCGGCGTTAACACGAAATTTTACTGACGGAAAGGGCTTGCCTTTGTCGCTGCCTCTTCCTAACAAGGCATTAAAATCAAGAGAGCGAAGAAATCACACAAAGACAGGATATTCCTTTAAATTCAAGGCACTGTCAGAGACAGATAAATACGCCTGAGTTGGCACTTCCTCTCTTCTTGAATAACTTAAATACTTACTTTTCTGTCTTACCTCACTGCGATCTCAAGGTGGGAAAGGGGGGTTGTTTGCCTCTTATCAAGCGAGTTTCGTAAACTCCTGAAACGACGTACAAGAGACTTACGGAGCAAAATGTAGCAGATTGGCGTTCGCACACTTTACGCACAATTCAGATTCGAATGACTTGAAAATAATTTGTGCACATAGCCGTCAACGAATTGCTTTTTTCTTCTTTTTCAGATGAAGATTGTAACACGTTTTTTTACAATTTATTCAGGGGCATTTCTTTTTTATTTGCGGCTGGAAAAATTTGCACACGTTTGCTCTTATTATGTCATTTTTGCACTTTTTACACTCGAATTGCTTGTACTGTTCCGGAAAATTCTGAATTCTTTATATTAAGAGCCAAATATTTGATTTCAGAAACAATTCATACTAACAATTATAAAGATTTGTGAGAGAAAAAGGAATTATTTATTTTCTTGTTAATGAAATTCTAGGTTATTTTATCAAAGGTTTTGTTGATGTATTTTTTATGTAAAATCCTACAGAGAGAGAGAAATAATTTTTTATATTAAAATTTATGTTATTTATAAAATAGTTGCTTATAATTCAATTTTAAATTTCTAAAAATGATTCTTTCAAATTAAAATTAAAACTCTCATATTAAGTAAATATATTTGTTTAAATATAATTTTTGAAATAAAATTTAAAAAAAAAAGGAATTGTATTCAGATTGAAGATATGATTAGTGAGTTGAACATTATATAATCAATCAATAAGACTTTACTGATAAATACTTAAAGACTATTCCTTTAGTTAAAACAAATTCATATTTTCCTAAAACTGATTTTTGTAGTAAAATTTCAGAATTTAATTTTATAATATTATCTACGAAAGAAAACACACACACATATCAGACTGCATCAAGAAATAGAATCAAATTGATAAATAAATTTTTATGGTTTTTTTTTTTTTTTTTTTTGTGAAATACTAATAGAGTAAGTATCTCTATTGTAATTTCGATAAATATTATGAAACAAACTCATTACAAAAAGTTTAATACTAACTTTTTTCTCATTAATAATAATAATAAACAGAATAGTTACACATCGAAAAAAGCATTCAATTAAGCATTTTATCAACATCTTTAAAGAAACATTTATGTTCAATTAACGAAAATATATTTACTAAAAACAATTAATGTTATTTAAAAAGTGCATGAGACTTTCTTCAACAAATTTTTAATCACCTATGTGTCTAAAGTTTATGAATAGATTCTGTATCTATACATATGATGTCATTTTAATGAACATCATTTTTAACTAAAGTTAACAATAATAACAACTTATCTACAAAACCTCCGTATCAAAATCACTTCTTAAGCTATTATTGAATGAAAACTGTTTAATGTAGCACAAGGTTTTGGAACGTAGCTTCAGGAATTTTTCCCCCATACAGTGATAAGATGATCAAGATAAGGCGTGTGTTTGAAACTGATTAGATTTTGAGCTTTATTAGGATCAGCAGATGTGCTGTTGGAAAACTGTCAGCCGTAGAAAATTCGTAGTCAGCAGCACTTGAGTCAGAGAGAAACCTTAGGTATTCACTTAACTGTAAGGAGAATTCGTTGAACAATAATCCCTTAAGGTATCCGTCTACGTTGAGAACCACGATTTTAAAAAAGCGCATAAATGTATAATTTTCATGATATTTAGTGTCACTTAGATTAGAATACATGTATAAAATTGTTTTATAAGGACATTATGACAAAAAATTAATTAAATACAATATTTTGGAAAAAAATTAACTTAGAAAAACTTTTTTCCAAATGTTCTCCTTTTGTAAAAAATGCTTCTATTGTATTAATATTTTGCCTGTATATAGCTCAGACCTCTGTACAAAGGCTCAACTAGAATTTTTGAAACGCATAACTTGGAAGTCGGTTTATCCATGTTTTACGAAAACAGAAGGGAGAAATTTTAAGAAAATACGCCGATAATTATTTCAAATGGTTGTAACTCTGAAAATAATGTGAATGTTTCAAAAATTGTAGTTGAGCCTCTGTACAGAGGTCTGAGCTATATACAGGCAAAATATTAATACAATAGAAGCATTTTTTACAAAAGGAGAACATTTGGAAAAAAGGTTATTCTAAGTTAATTTTGTGCCAAAATATTGTATTTAAATAATCTTTTTTGTCATAACGTCCTTAAAACCATTTTATACATGTATTCTAATATAAATGACACTAAATATCATAAATATTATCCATTTACACGCTTTTGCAAAATCACTGTTCCGAACGTAGTCGGATACCTTAAAAATAATTTTTTGCAAACGAGTTATTAAAAAAAAAAGGATTTATTTATGTCGAAAATAAAAAGCTTTCCCATACAAGTAAATAAGTATACTTATAAACTCTACAGAAGTGTGCTTGTATGAATTTATTGAATTTTTTCACTTGATTATTTTTAATGAATAAATTGATGAGAGAAAAGTTTTATTTTTTGAAAAATTAAGGAAGGGAAAGTTACGCCAGTTTTTATTAAAATTCATATCATTCATTCTTTTGAGACTTACCTGTCGTTTAAGATAAAAATTTTATACAAAACATTTTTATACTTAGGTCTTAATAATCCGAAAGTATAAGCAATAATTAATTATAATGAACTTATTTTTAGCTGATATTTTTATCTTATGCACACACTTTCAATCCTTGTTGCTCATTCTTTTCACACAAAATTGTGAAGCTCATTTATAGCTCTTGAAAAGTCTTTAATATAAGGCTAAAAATCCAAGTGAATTTAACAATCTAACATTAAAGAACGTATTACGTTGATTAATTTACAATATTCTTCAATTTGTTTTGAGAAATCATGTTTTATGTATTTAAGTTTTTAATTTTACATCATTACGTTAGAAAAACTGCAAGTATGCGTGCATATTTATCCCATTCACAGTGTCCTTTTATCTTAGAATAAATAGCATTTTAGTGTTAATCGATAACACAAATGCTTCAAGCCATTGTCAGTATAATTAACTCGAAAATGCTATAAAAATATGGAGCAATAATTTAAACAAGTAGTAATATATCGGGAAATTACACCAAACTAGTTATTTCATTATAAGGAACGAGAAAAAACTTCTTCGGTTTAAATATATCGCAAAATATTTCTGTTAATATTCTGCTTCCCAGAGCACATTAATTTGTCATAGTCATTTTTTCTGAGCTAATTAGAAACTACTACACGACAAGAATATTTCATTTGAATGCACTGATTTACATATTTATGTTCTTAGATCTAGTAATATAAGTAAAAACAAAACCTTCTCTGTGGATGCTTTCTCCATCAAAAATTTTTTGTGGTGCTTCTAAGTGTGATGTTAATAAATAATCAATAAGTCAATTTCTTAATGAGTTATTTCGTATAAAGTTGACAATAACGTTTTTCATGCTACTTTTATGGATCATTCAAGATATTCTTTTTTAGATAGCCTAAATTAATAATGTATTTTGTAGAATTATTCTTATGGAGAATATTCAAATGCCTTTTGGGTGTGAAATTGGTGGGTAACTGAATTTCTATACGGAAAATATTTTACGAATTTCTTTCTTAAAGCATTTACTGGCTTATCATCTTTCGAGTTTAAATATTACAGCATATAAATTCTAAGAATGTTCTGATTAAAGTAACGTATAGTAAGTTTCAAAATGGCTTCAAAGTAACTTACATAGATTTTCCCTCCCAAAATCTTTTTAAGAATATTTAAACTTATAGCACTGATACGAAATATTCTAAAAGAACTTAATCAATTTTGTGTATATCCACCCTATAGAGAGGCTGTTAAAACTGTTATGTTTTAAAGTCTTCATGTAGATGTGGTATGGAAGTCTCGAGAGTGCATTGCCAATTCAAGAGTCGTGCTCGTCGCTTGACCTGGTTCAACATTATGAGGTCCATTACCAATAGCCCCCCTGTTGAATCAGTGTGCTAAATTAATACATGATCAATCACGTATTATGGCTGTTTTTGTGGCTTATAATTAGATTTTAAACATTTTTTTTCAATGATTTTCTGAACTAAAATAAAATGAAGTTGATGGTAAGTATATTTAAAATTTAAACTTACTTAAGTATTGTTTATTCATTTATCGTATGAAATCTAATTCTTGTGTTAGATGAATTATCTTTATAGTTTCTTACTATTGAAAGAAATGGTACTATTTTTTTAATCCTTTTATTTTACTAAGTTAAGTAGAAAGCCCCAACATATAGATTTTTTTGCTATTTTTGATACAAATGTTTTTATAAAAGCACACAATCAAACATATAAAGTGTATTCATTGTAAATAACTCTCTGATTTCTTCCTTTAAAAGTTTTGATTCTTCACTTTTATGACTTTCAACATGACTTCGTGAACAGGAAATCACGAAAGTTGTTTTTTTTTAAAAAAAAAAAAAAACTTCAGAGAATAGTTTCGCTTCCCCTTTTTTTGTCGATGCAGAAAATATATATTTCTTGAGATACTGCTACGGTAAATGTGGTAGAAACACTATTTGCGTATTCCTTTTTTCAGAGAGAAATACTATGAAGAGGGGAAAAAACACTCTACTTCAGCCTTCTTAAGAACAGCACTCCTCGAATTGATGCATGCCATACTTAATAGAGGAAATGTATAGTCATTTCCCCATAGCCTTGAGCAGGAGAACGACAATGATGGCGGATTTTTTTCCCTTATCCAAACTTCTACTTTTTGGCGTGCCATTTTTATTGTTCATAATACTCTTCGGAAAGAATAGCGTATCAGTTCGAACCTGAGAATGCCGAAACCCCATATTTACACTTGTAAATTACCTGTAAGAGTTGATAATTTATTTACACAAGATTATTGATTTTATGGTACCTAAGATTATAATTCTTCAATTGAATATATAGACGATCAAAGTCTTACAGAGCTTAAAGTATCTGGTACGATAATATAATGATTTCTTACAAATTGTTTAAAAATACTGAAAAGTAGGGAATACACACACACACACAAATTACGATTCAATCTTATTTTACCTTACTATGTAAAGGGAAAAAAATTTTAGTAAAAAATTAAGTTAATTTGCTTTTAGAATTTCACCCAAGGTGTATTATCTTGATAGTATTTTTTTATACATAATTATATATATAATAATGAATAAATGGATGTACAATTTATCCTTACCTTTACCCCTAGCTTTGGGTTGAAAAAAATATTCACAAATATTTTGCCGTCTCTAACTTTTAAAACTGCAGTAGTAAAATATTTCAAAAATTAGATTCAACTAAAACACACTAATGTAAAATATAATATGGAAGTTGGATAAGGAAAATATCGAGAAATATTTTATATATATATATATATATATATATATATATATATATACAATACATAAATTTTGTCTTGGAAAAATATTTCATTCAAAATAATAATCAGCTATTTACTTTTGAAAACTTATTCGAAATATTTTTCATTCTGTTCACCTACTTAATTTTATTCATGAAAAATCTAAAATATATGTAAAAAAAATTTATAAAATATCATGAAATGCATCACTAAAAATATAAAATAAAAACATAAAGATCGACAAGTTTAATGACTGCTTAAGAAAAACCACTGAGACAGAAAATGCTGCAAATTTTTAAAAAAATTCTGTTCTTTTATAAAAATTAATTAAGATTTAATTGAATTCTTTACTGTAGTTAGACCATTCTCTCCATATTTTTCTTTATTTTAAAACTTTTTAAGCAGTTGCAATTATTTTAAAAATAAAAATTATGTAATTAATTACAAGCACTATATGCGTACCTTTTAAAACTGAGACTTAAATTTCTGCATCGAAATCCTACTTATCATTCCTCAAACTAACTCTACGTAATTGCTTCGGAAATACTTTGTTTACTAAACGCACTATTTTTAAATGATTAGTTTTGTTTTACGTATTAAGCAAAACTAGAAAAAGTAAAATATTCAGTATTTGTAACAATTACTCATGTGTATTACTTATCCTTCATTTTTATTTTTCAAATACCCACTGCTCACAATTTCCACAAGCTTACTTTACTTAAAAAAATTGTATTTAAATAAAAATGATAACAAGTCAAAAGTTCTTCTGAGGAATTATAACGAGTTAAATATGTACGAAAATATATAAAGGGTAAGTTTTTACATAAGATAAATTTAAATAACATTCATGAAATGTATTCTAAAATGAAACTTCTAAAACTTTTGTTTGAATACATATATGCATATGCATTACAATGTAAAATACTTTTAAACACTATTTTTTACATATTTTAAGTACTTATAACCACTTAAAATTTTAAAAAAATGTCCTTCGTATAAGATTTTTATAAAACCATCTCTTAACCATAAACATTTTAGTTTCGAAGATAACACATTATAAAATTAGATTTTATTGCATTTTTAAACATCTGTATTTAGTTTTATACTCTTAAATCATTTTTTATTTGAGTTACTTTTAAATAGCATATTAACTTTTAAAAAGTTCTAAATAATTATTACATTTTACATCATTCTTATTTTATAAGAAATAGTACTTATTTCTCATTAGTAAAAATGAACTATTTCTTTATAATTTCAGGACACAGACTAGAAAAACTCGACAAAAGAACTTTTACTCGCTCTGGGACAAAGCAAAAGAAGACGAAGACATGTCTGAGATTCTATTTTACTACGACTTAACAGACAAAAATAATCTTAAGCAAAGTTCCATCACAGACTAGCTGCAAGATACTACTTCTCTGATTACTGTTTGAATAAATCCCGCTTAAAATTTTTTCTCCCTTGAAAGTTTTTAAGAGTTCGGAATTATTTCCAGAAAGAACTGAAGTAAGTCATGAGCGAGACAGGAAAATGTCACGGTTGGTAATGATCCATGAAACCTCTGAGTAAAGCAAAAAATAAATGAAGAACGTAGTTATGAAGCACGTAATTTATCATAAAGATCTGTCCTGAGTTAACTACTGTAATCCACCGTAAAAATTAAAAACTTCTTATAAAAGATACAATTTAAAATAACAAAAAATATTATATTTTTAAAGTTTATTTGTGTGGGATAAGACGATTTTTTCTCCAGCTACAAAGTTTCAACGAGAAAAAGAAGATTAAAATGAATACATGTGAATTTTTCAGAAACGTTAGTCGGAGAAAGAAGAAACTAAGATAGATTAAATGTGGTTGTTACGTTGATAAGGGAGAATATAAAACAAATTTGGTGGATTTAAAGCAAATAATTTTGCTTATTAAATAATCACATTTTTAGTAAATAACCCCGTATATTGTCATTTTTCTTAATAAAATATTTCTGATATCTTTCATAAAAAAATATGACTGAAAAAGTTGCATTTTATTGAAAATATCAGAGCTTTGTAAAATAAAAAGATACAAACTACTCTAATTGCTAAGACTACATATGTTTCACCTTAAAAATTAAATATAGCAACAAATAATAAAAAGAAACTCCCTATTTTGTAAAAAAAGAACCCTTCTGTACAGCAATTTGGATTTTGCTTTATAACAGAAAGACTTTAAAAAAATAACACACATTTCCCTTTAAGAATCCACAGTCTGTATTTTATCATACTATTATAAATCACGCAGATACACAGCTTTGATGGATACAAAGAAAAGTTGAAGGAAGTATGCCAGAATATGATTTTAAAAAAGGTCGTAATGTATTTTCCTAAGCTCCTGCATCGAATCAACTGTTGAAATGGCAGGGAAGGAATTTGAATAAATTACTTTGAGAAGGAAGAGAGGATGTGTGTGAAACTGGAAAAGAATGCTGTTGCTCCGGTGGTTTAATTGATTCACTAAGTACCTCGGTCACCAGCCCCCCAGAATGAAAGTGTAATTCCTGAAGAATGCTGTTCCCCGCTTTGTTATTGATTGCGTGGGGTACTGTAACGATCGGTAGCCCTCCTCCCCTTTTCCCACAAAAAGAGGTCCACCTGCAAATTCCAACTCGGGATTTTTCGAGCCAACCTTACAGAGAGAAGTTCAAGATCCCGCTAATTTTTCGTGACTTCCAAAAATCAATCGCGGGATCACCATCCCGATCAAGACATCCTGCCAAGGCGGTTGATTTCCGGAAAATATTTGAAGGTGTTCGATCATCAGTAAGTCCGGGAGGAGGTAATGTTGAAGGTAAGGCTTTTACCGGAGGAAAAGCTATGCATTCCCCTTCTTTACCAAGAGGGAAAGATGTTCCTGAATCAACAAATATGAATATCCCTCCCCATCGTAATGGGGAGGACGGGAATAAAATGACGCATCTGTCGCATTCTAGAAGCCACAGAGACTTGCCTATAAAGCTGACGGAAAATGGGGTTGAAAATGGCACACTTGTATATGATCATGATCATCCCCATTACGCTGCAACAGCAGAAGAGAAAACCGGCTTTACCATAAATGACACAGCAGATCATTCTCACACAAAAAACTTTGAAGAATCATTGCAGAATAAAGAAAATGGAAAAGAAAGATTATGGCATGGTGAAAAAAGAAATGATTTCAAAATGTCGTCTTTTTTCAATATAACTCCATCCGACGATAAAATATTCGTCCCAGACAAAGAATTTGAACGTAATAAAAGTAATGTTCATGAAGATATGAAAGATCTTCTCAAGGAAAAAGAGCTTCCTTCTGTTAAAAACGTTAATACAGATGAGAAAGACGAACGAGTTAAACTTCATTCAGAAAACCTAAATGAGGAAAGAACTTTGACTAATGAAACAAACTATCAAACTGCAGATACATTATCTAACATTGCTTTCAACAGTGAGAAAAATATATCTAATATAACTGTAAACTCTAAGCAAATAGCCCCAAAACAATCAAGTATCTTTAATGGCACTGATGCATATAAGATCTCAACAAATATTCCAAGCCAGAAACAGACTGACAGAACACCAAAGTTGCATGCAAGCCATTTTGATTCCTCACTTCCACGATTAAATCAGTCACAAAGTAAAAATAGTATTAGTACTAGCCATTTTCCAATGCAACAAGATGAAGCTTATGAAATTATCACCGCTCCTAGCTCGATTTTCCAAGATAACAGTGAAAGCTATAATTCAAAGTTTCTCAACGAAGGTAGTAGAAATAATAACGATGACAGATTTTTGGAAAATGCGTCTCCAAATACAGTATCACTGACAGTAACAACGGCAGATTCTCACATGAATGACCCACCCTTTAGAGGGCCAAATGTACCACCAGAAATTGATAGTTTTCCGAAAGAAAAAGATGAGAGTAAATCAGACTATCATGGCCGAAGTAGCATTGTTGAATCTCCATCATTTCAATCTTCTAACAGTGGCAAAGAATGGAAACAAGCAAGAGAACTTTGGGGAATAGCTTGGGATTGCCACTGTTACATTATGGGTGCACTTTTTGCAATAATCGCCATTTATTCCTTCATCAGTTTATTACGAATCAAGACATTCGTCACACTGTTAAGCACTGGCTATTACACAGCAATAAACTTGATGATATTTTTCACCTGCTTACTACGAGCTTTTTACCTCTTGTATGATCCTTACAATCTAACAGGAAAATATCCAGACATTTTATCTAGGATATTGTTAAAGATAACTTTACCAAGCTTAACATCCAGTTTTTGCATTTTATTTTTAGCATTGCTGAAATTTACGAACACTCAATTCCTCACTGAAAAATTTCAGAGACCGTCTGTCTTGGCTGTGGTCATTATCTTTATCTTTTCACTCTTCGTAACACTTGAAATCCTCATAAGTAATTTTCATGTGTCTAGTACTATTCTCTTAGCATGCTATTTAGTAATTATATCATTTGCAAGTCTTTCATCCATCTGCTACTTTTTTGTATTTAAAAAGTTACATCACAGAGCTTTAAGAAAGCAAGGCGAAATGATTCGACTCACTTTTACAAAGATGCATATTGATGGTGCTCAGCTTCCCAAAAAGCTTCCAAAGCCGACTCTTGGTCTTGCCGTCAAATTGGTTCTTGTGAGCTCTTTTATTCAATTGCTACTGTTTTTCTTATCTCCATATGCAATGGTATTTCTTCGGGGACTATTTCCTGGAATGGAAGTTCCTAATCCTTGGTTTTGGTGGGGGTATCAACTAACTTGCAGAATTCTCGAGTTGGTGATGTGTGCAACTATGTCTTTTGTTGCAACTCAGCCATTAAAGCATTTTGAAATCAATGACAGTAGATTTTGCAGTATTCTTATGTGGTTCCCATGCAGTTCTTTTGCTGAATGCTTTAGGAAAGAAGAAGTTGTAGACTTTGAAGCACATTCGGACAACTACGCCAATCCTCAAGGCCTTCGAAGTACAGGATTCAATATTGTTGCAAACTCAAGACGCCTTCAGACTAATTCATTGCCAACATTCCGAACACCATTGACTGAAGTTGACAATAACCTGCCAATGAGAACATTGCCTTGCACTGGAAGACATACTAATCATGCAAGCGCCTTATCTCTGCTCTCATATTACAGGTATGTATTGAAATGCTTTGCTTATAAGTTTTTTTATAAATATGTATAATTCTATATTTCATTAAGAGAATTTATTACGCATATTATACTATCATTACATTCATAAGACAACCAATGATTAAAAAAATTCAAAGCAATTCTTTAAAAAAAAATTATAAATGTTTTTTTTTTTTTTTTTTCCTAAAATTTGATGTTTACAGTAGCTTACAAACAATACCTATACATTTATAAAAATTAAGTATAATCAATACCTATACATTTAAAATGCAATGACTTTTTAATGATTTAGATAAATAATGTTTCTTAATTTGAATTGCTAATATTAAAACTCACATTTGTAACCCAAATGTTAAGTTAAAAATAGTTATCTCAAATGTATTTCATAAACTGTATTAGAAAAAAAAGTTTTTAATTGCATATGGAATCAAGAAAAGAATTTCATAAACTTTTCATTATATTAAATCAACTACGATACTATTAAATGTCCATTGTAAGCATAATTTATCTCTTATACACTACTTTATGATACAAAACATATCAGTCTAATTTTTTAAGCATAATTAATTTTGACACAAACAATTGTAGTCTACAATTATCTTATTACGATTTGAAGTTCATAGTGTATTCTATTATGACTTGAATTATAATTTTTTTTATTTTAATTATATTAACTGTTGCTCAAAAGGTGTCGGTTACTATAAAATCATATGATTATATAAGTCACAATTAAACACTATACACCCCCATCTTCTTAAAATTGTCAGATTGCCTATAAATTTATTTTTCGTAAAAAATCAAAGTTTTCTTGAAATTTTAATTTTCTTCTGAAGAAAGATCTTCAACGCATCAGGGTTTCAAGGTATGTTAATATTTTTGTACACATTATCAATATTACAGCCAGAGAGAGTAGAAATGCAATACTTCGGAGGTAAGTTTTTGAAAAATTTCGAAAGCACTTCAGAATTGTGAATGTAATTTTAATCAAACTTGACGATATATCATTAATATTTGGATTATATTTCTTTGATCACTCGATCACACAGGATTAAAAAGGTTCATTGGCGACTCCTGTATTGCGTAATTTTATTTCCAGGAAATTTAAGCAAAAATCCGAATTAAAGCCAGTTTATGTAAGTAAGAAAAATTTCACAAACAAGTAAATCTATTTCAAAATTCTTAATTTCACATGAAAAAACTTTTTAAAGTAATTGAAAGTATTAACACAAAATTCATCTCTCTACAAAAACAAATATTTTCATATAAAACAGCAAAAAGTTATTTGGAAATGGTTTTGATCTAAAAATATTTTTTCCAGCGGTAAAATTCTAATGTAGCCAAAGTAACAATTATCTTAGAAATTTTCCATTCATGGTTTATTACTTATTTATGGTTATATTTTTCAATTACACAAAAAATTAACTATTTAAATCTGAAGAAAGTAAATTAATATATCGCTTACAAAATTATCTCAAATTTGTTTCAATTTGTAAAATATTCCAAATTTTTTAAAGAATCCTAAATGCTCAAGATCTTTAACTTTTTTAAAGAGAACACTAAGCTGTGGAAAAACAATAGTGTTTAATGTATTAATCATTGAATATATTAATATATTACTATTATAAATGCATAGAAATCCCAATAAAATTTGAAAGTATGTCGTGGACTTTTGCTGGTAGAAGCCTTCCACCTTTCACCTTCGAGGGTCACATCAATAAATTTACAATGATCCATGGGGCGGGCACACGCCTGTAAAAAAATATTGTAGTCTGGAAATATATACAAAAAAAAAGGGGGGAGCGTGTTTGTTTTAGAAAACTGCAACTGATTCTAAGGGAAGAGATAATGATAAAAATCCACCTTTTTTCCAAAAATTCTCGAAATTTTATGCCTAGTCAGATGTTTTTATATTTAAAATCATTTAAAATACAGTGAAATTTTTGAAAAATTCGTAATTTTTAGAAAATTTTATCTTAGATGGATGTCAAACACATCAGTGAAATGTTTTAACTATCAAAAATAACAGAATATGTGACGACAATCACCATCACCAACTTCCCACTTCGCTTGACTTTAAATAGCAACCCTCATTAACATAAATCACGGTTACTTTACAGAAAGTGGTTTTATAACCATATAATGCCTGCCAAAGTATTTCCCCTAGAGGATTAATCAGAATCGTGAAAAGAGTCGTCCGTTACAAGCATTTATAAATTTAATCGATAGTATGTCTTTTTAATATAGCTACAATATTTAAGTTAGTTAAGTAATTTTTGTTCAAAAAGTTTTTCTTTTTCTGAATATTATTTTGTATGCAAAAGTGATGCTATACGTGAAAGGAAATAATATATACAAATTTTTTTGCTTCAAAATCACGTAAAAAGAAAGCGTGTGATTCTCAATGGACGTTTAATATCTTTTGTAAGACAGTTTTTAAACTAATTTTCTTCTACATGAGTTTATGCAAGCAACCAGGAACTTCCCCCCCGCCTAGTTTAAAGAGGAATGTGGATTTTAAAACTGATTTGGCATTCGAATATTTATGCTAAACTTTTTCTCAGCAAATCAATGAACTCCACGTAAAAAGAAAGAAAAGATTGCATTTTCAACGTTGTTTGAAAATACTAAAAAAAGTATTTTGAAATTTATTTACGAATTTCCATTTCTCGATAGAATATGAAAGGAGTGGGAATGCATAAATATATGATCGTATTAAATCTGTTTTCAAAGAAATTTTTCGAAATATTATTTGAGAGAGATTCTTTAATATTTGAAAATTGAACAAAGCTTCGAAGTTTTCTAAGAAAAAGTGACAATATGAAATTTAAAATTCGATCGGAATGAGAAGTTATAAGCCGAGTTTTTATGCTCCGCGTTTTTATAGATTCATTTTATGATAATTCTTACCACTTCTTTAAAAATGTTAAGTCAGTAGAGTTTAACAAAAGGTAGAAAAGCTGTTTGTCACAAAAGTTTTTATTTTTTCTTTTTGGATTCAATATATCTGAAAACATTTCCACAA